>SKCR01034427.1:0-67524 GCA_019454045.1 Zanthoxylum bungeanum
CTTCTGTACCTGGCGTTGAGACAAGCCAACTGAACTCATGACTGATACAAACTGTCGGAGATGCACCCTCGGATCCCCATTCCCGTTGAATTTAGCCATATCCGCATCTTGAACTGTGCAGGCAACTGTTCCTCAAAAGTCAAAGTGTCATAATCCAGCAAATCCTCATTCTTACCCCTCATCTTGCGGGTACCGACTCAACCTGATCCCGAAGTTTCTGTAACTCTGTCTGAGACCCAGATACTCTGCCTGCTGCATACTCTGCCATATCATCATCAAAAGCGGGGATATCATCCCCCAATCTGTTCGGAGATTCCTCTTTGCCTTACATCCCAGAATGAACCCCGGCACGGGACCCAGCTATACCAGCCATAGCAGTAGTCAAAGCCTGCAACTGTTCAGTGATCTTGGCGAGACCCATTCTCTAACTGATCCATACGGGACACCTCATTATCGGATTCACTCATACTTGTTCTTTTAGTGAGTCTGGTTCCTTATCTAACCCAAACGTATCTATGGTGTCTTTTAAGACACAGAGGATGTTAACAGGGTATATGTATGCATGATATGCATAAGAAATATATAACATATATTAAATCAAATAAAATTCTCAAACAAATCGGGCCTATTATCATTTTAGAAACTTTTGGGACAACTGTCATAAGGGTGAACCCGTCCCAGTTTAAATGGCCCAACGAGTTCATGTCTTATGGCAAATAGCCCAACTAAATCAAAATGATAATATTCCGAAAACAAGCACAAGGTGGCCCATCAATCACTTAGAAGCTTTTGGCCCAATAGTCATGAAATACGTTCTTATCCCAGTTTAAATGGCCCAACAAGCCCATATCCCATGACAAATGGTCCAAATGGATCCAAACGGTGATGTTCCCAAACATAAGCATAGAAGGGAGATAATGCAAACATATCATAATAATTTTTACATAATGGCCCATCAACATTTCAGAAGCCTTGGGCCTAATAGTCATTCAGTACGAACTTGCCCCAGTTTAAATGGCCCAGCAAGCCCGCATTTTCTGACAATAGTCCAACTGCCCAAATGAGGATGGTCCACAAGCACATACTCAAGGAAATAATTGCTACTTTAACCATACAAACCAGTCTATGGGTGGATTTGCAAGAGTATGGACAAAGGCTCTCACTGGCGAAGGATAGCCCACAACTAGGTCTCCCCACTCAAGGGTTCAAGCGACCAAGTGAGCGTATCCCTTTTTATACACTAAGGTACGTGCCAATGAGCTATGTGTGGTGACGGACTATCAAATGGATTTCCCGTTGTAGATCCCCCAGAGGGAAGGTGGAGCGAGGCTCACTTAAATACCCAAGCCTCTTAGGCTCTTATCGCTTGTTGTCAGGAATAAACAACGAGTCCTCCAAATTAGTCCATCACAAAGGCTACGAGTAGATGGTCATGTAGGTATCCTCACAGCTTTTCCTTCTAGAAAGGTAGTAAGTGAAGGAAGACACCAAACCATTACCTAGCCTCAAAGTGCCCTTGATTAAAACCCTCACTTATCCACTATAGGCATGGCCAATTAAAACATAAATCCACTCATTACAAGACAATATTTCGGGCCAATTCTCATATCCCCAGTGGAGTCGCCAGACTGTAGGACACAGGACCTGGGCGACGCCGTTCCTAGGCTCGCGGCCTAGTTTGGGAAGGATTACATAACATGGAGTCGCCACCCCCGCGGTGTGAACCGGGATAAAGATTAAGGCCGCACTCACCCCTCGCAAGGGAAGACCTCAAACCGTTGGGTTCGGAATGGTCCCTTACTTATGTCACTTGTAATGAAAGGATTCATGTAATAATTTACTAAGCTTAAGTAACACTTATTTCCAAGAGTATCATGCTTCTAAATTCTCATGTGTAAAATAAAACTTATGTACGCATTTCACACATATATCTTACATTTAAATTTACATGCTTAACATATATCAAGATAGCAACTAACATACAACTTTACTTGCATATCACATTCAGGAAAACACAAGCACACATATTAACCATACAAGCACACATATGGGCACTTTTCCAAGCGGTACGTGGAATTGTAGCCCAAGTACAGACCGCACTACCGTCCATTCGGAATCGGCTACGGAATTTACGTCTGGGTTTCCACCCGATATACCGCGAGAAATAATACTCAAATGTTATCATGACACAAGCATATGAATTGTAATACATCAACATATTTGCATTTATACATATGGAGATAGCTACTAGGAAAACTATGCATGAAATCTAATGAAAAGGCTCAGTTCATGTGTTCGCGTTCATGTAGCGTTCGTAAACGCGTTCGAACGTAAATGAAATAGAATGCTCACGTTCGAGTAGCGTTCGTAAACACGTTCGAACGGAAATGAAACAGAATGCTCACGTTCGAGTAGCGTTCGTAAACGCGTTCGAACGGAAATGAAACAGAATGCTCACGTTCGTATGGCGTTTGTTAACGCGTTCGAACGGAGATGAGACAGAATGCTCACGTTCGTATGGCGTTTGTTAACGCGTTCGAACGGAAATGAGACCTGACACATGATAAGGCAAAAACACATGCGCGTTCGAGTTGCGTCGTAAACGCGTTCGAACGGGAACAGACCTGATGCATGAAATGGGACGCAATACATAAACACAAAATAAAAGGGCGCGGCGAAGTAATGCCATAAAGGTGACCTTTTGGGGCTCTTGATCTCTCAAAGAGAGGACCTTTAGACCAACATACTAAGCCCATGCGCGTCACATCACACATACAAGAATAGAACCAATCATATCAACCAAGTATGCCCGATTGAACACATCTTACATCCAATCTGAATACACATCAACCGGAGCGGCAAAGCATCGTGGTAAAGGGCTTTTAGCCCCTCCCCATAAGGGATCTCACATCACACTTACTAAGCCCATGCGCTCGATTGACTTATACATACGAAAATAAAGATAATAATATCAAACTAAGTATGCCCGATTGAACGTATCTCGCGTCCAACCGAACATACATCAACCGGCGCGGCGAAGTAGTGTCACGAAGGTGGCCTTTTCGGCTCTTTGTCTCCCAAATGGAGGACCTTTGGACTAACTCACTAAGCCCATGCGCTTGGTTGAATCATGCATAACTAACGACATATTGAATTCAAGTAAAGCAAACTAAATAAACAAGAGCAACACAACAAAAGAAAGATGGTGCCGTTTACCCAAGCGGTACGTGGAGTTGTGGCCCGAGTACAGATCATATTACCGTCCATTCGGAATCGGCTATGAAATTTATGTCCGGGTTTCCATCCGATATACCGCGAGAGTTGACACATCTCTCGTTCATCCAATACCCACAACATACATCATACACACGACGGACACCACAAATACAGAAAATATAATCAAAATAAATGGCCAGAAAATAAAATGAGAATAAGTGTGAAATATACCCTCAGGTCTAACCTTTTAAGCCGTCTCTCGGACTCACGTTCCACGAAGATCGGAAGGGGGTAAAGCTCCGCAACTTTTCTGGTCCACTGGTTCAACGTCCTAGCTCACTGCTTCGCTATTTTGCTTACGGTTCGAACTCCGTTCTGCTCCTATTCGGCTTCTGTTTTGCTGCTCACTGCACGGGCCACCTGTTTCAACGCTTTCAAAGAACTATTCCAAGTTTGTGTGGGTTCTTAGTGCAATTATATGTGATTATTTTTAAGATTATCTATGCAGTTTTTATGTTACTGTTTTTTAAGGATTTGGGCTACTGTTTTAAGGTAATCTAGGAGGTTGTTTAGGCTTGTTTTAGGGTGTGGTTTTGTGGTGATTTTCGGTGGTGGAGGGCTGCTGTATAGGTGGCTGTTTCGGCTATGGAGGGTGGTGGCTTGTGGTGGTTTCTTTGTTTTCTTTCTTGTGTATGTGTGAAATGTTTTCTCTTTTGTTTAGTCTTGGGTGTGTAGAGAGAGTCTAGAGAGATTTCTACAGAGTTTGGGTGTGAATTATATGTGTCAAGCTTGGGCGTGATTTGTGTTGTGTGAAGGAGAGGAATGGCCTTGGTTAGGGGTTGTTTATATAGAGAAGGGTTAGGGTTGACAAGGGAAGGGATTTTGTGCATTTAATTAGGATATGATTTAGTTTTAAACAAGGAAATCAAATGATTGAGGGGGGGACAAAATATTTTACTTTAGGAAGTTGCAATATTTAATTTGTGTTGGTTTAGGAATACAAATATTTTATATTGGTAAATATCTTATTAGATTAGGAAGTCAAATATATGATTGGCTTTAATTGGTTAATTGATTTTAATTAGGCATATCTTCTTTTTAGTTTAGTATGTGATTTGTTTAATTTAGGTAAATATTTTATTCAATTGGTAAATGGTTTAAATATTTTATTTAATGTTTAATATTTAAATTAATATTTATTTATTTAATTTGGGATGTGTTTTATGGGCTTTGGGGTGCTAAATGGGCTGGGTGTGAGACTAGCAGCAAAACCAGAATTACCGACACCGTTCGAACGCTCCCTCGAACGCGACACGAATGCCCGCAATCTATTTTCCGTTCGGACGAAGTAACGAACGCAGCACCAACGAAGACTGTGAGCTTGTTTATTCTGAATTTCCCCTTCCAATATCCGTTTCCCGTGGCTTTCGTGACTCAAAAGGTAGTGCCTCCAAATGAGACTCATCATCGGGTTTCACATGCGAAAATGCAATGCCTACATATACCCTGGCTCATTATCACAAAATCAACCCTTTCACTCACGAACCTTCTCATCACACGCCCAGCCTCCACAAATTCACGCCACAAGCGCATCACCTAACATCCACGCCAAGAGCGCATCACCTAACATCCACGCCAAGAGCCCCTCACAGCCCATTCACGCAAAGAAGCCACGCACACACTCACAGTGCACGTAAGCCATATTTGTTGGGGTTTTGGGCGATGGGCGCAGCGGAAGCGCGAGTCCGGGGCAAAATCGTATTTTAAAACTTTTTCAAAATACCAAATAAAATAATCAATATCTAATATGAATAATTTATTCATATTTCACCTAAACCTATTTATTTAATATCAAATATCAACATAAATATGGTGAAAACTCGCGAAACTTTTACGAAAACCGTTTTTCCGTAAAATTGTCTAAAACGCGTTTTTGACTGAACCGACTACCCGACACTTATGGAAACTATCCAGGTAAGCTCCAATAGTGTCGGGGCAGTTCACGGGCTGCCAGAACAGTGACGGAATCACTGTTTTCACAGCCGTCACCCGGTTGGCTCAAAATCCACCCGGTAACGCCGTTTTTGGCCGTTTTCGCTTATTTCAAGTTAGAAACACTTTCCGGCAAATGTGCCAACTCCCAAAACACATCCAAAACATTCATAAGACATATTTTTCATCACCAAATTTTCAGATATTCCAGGTCTGATCAGTGAGCAAAAACAGTCCACTTTTCATGCTTAAATCCAATTTTACACAAGATTAATCTAATTAATCCATCACCAAATCAAAGCCACCACACATGAAGCATCCAAGAACAATTCTAGGTGTTACAAGAGTGGTTATATCACTCTAGAATGGAAACTTATTGTCCAACAATGATTTGAACAAAATTGGAATATAATTACAATAATTACTTCCAATTAACTTCACATCCTACTTCACACATGCACAAATCATCCATTTCAATTCACCATAACAAAAAATCCCAAATTTTGCAACAAAGAAGAAACCCTAGATCTCAAAAGATCACTAAGAAAAAACATGAAACAAACTTTCAAAGCTTAGGATTTGAAGAAATACCTTAAGTCTCCTAATTCCTTTGCATTTTTCTTGATTTTCTTCTTTGTTGTGCTTGAAACATTAAACAAAATGGAAACCCATTTCTAAGGAGAATAATTGGCAGTGAAGCAATGGACAAGAGAGAGAAAAAAAATCAAATCTTCTCCTTTTATATTATAGTTGACCGAAACATGGGTTAGGAAATGAGGGGATTTTTTGGTCAATTTGTCTATTTTAATTTCTTTAAAATAAAAAAGACAAATGGATAAGCTTAATGTTCCAACAAATCAAATTTATACATTTAGCTAAATAATAACATGCCACTTGTAACAATAATTACCATATACTTTTCACAACAATTATGAAAAAATATTTATCAATCAACTATTTAAATATTTAACATTTAAATATTTAAATCAATTAATTAACATAATAATAATTATTATAAATATGTATTTCATTTACAATAAATGACAAATACATATATTACTGGCATGTGTCAAAATCCTATTTGACGAATAATTAATGTGTATCTAATCGTATTATGTATCAAATACAAATACACAATAATTATTAGCGGACAAAATCCCCTAATGCATGTGTTGTCGTTTAACGATTAAACGATCCGAATCAACTCACTTAATCCGGTGAAGTATAATGAATAATCCGTATTATTCATATCGAGTTGCCCAAGTGCTCAACGAGTACACTTCATATTGTGGGACTCTCTAAGTTTAGGTCTATCCGTCACGAAATCCAATTTCGTGTCCATAATCCATCCACCCATGGATTATGACGACCACGGATAATCTCGCTAAACTATGCAAGCCGAGGTCACTGCATACGTATAATCCCTCCGTCATAGGTTATCAATATTATACCTGGGATATAGATAAAAATGTCAAATCTGTTCGGTATAATACAATCGACTTTCAATTTACGATCTCTAAATAACACTCAGAACTGGTTTCCGAAGTCATACCACGGCCATGGATTTACTAGAGCGTAAACACGTGAGGATGCCTATGCCCTGTACACAGGACTGACGGATCCTGTCTTGATACGCACTGGATATCATGAGCATCAGTCCACACCCAACGAACAGGCGGAGGTCTGATCATGAATAGATCGTCGACGTGACTACCATCAAAGTGTGAAGGATAGCTCATATATCCACAGTGGTATCTCAAGTCGAAGGACCACTATGCTCGCTTAACTCGAGAAGATTCCTATTGACGTTGGTGTACCATCTATTAGGAAACCTTCAGTGAGTCGTTCAATGTCTTATCAAATAAACACCTACATGTCTATACGAGTCTTCCGAGACTCATGGTTCACTGGGATAAACCATCGGACCAAGTCACGATATACGACATGTACTGGTCTCAGCGGAATTTACTAACCGACCCGTGTTAGTAAATCTTGATCATGAACTTTATTTAAGGATATACAACTAATAGTGCACTTCCCAATGTCAATTACAAACTACGTTGTAACTGCACACTAGACTGTAAATCCTAGGGTCTTTGTCTAATATACACGTATCACTGAACCAGATTCAGTTTCGATCTAATCGTAATCAGATTAGATCGAATAAGTGTATAAAAGAAAAGGGTGGTACCAGTAAAAATTAGTAATATTATGGAAAATTGAATTGCTCGTATTTACGAATCAGACATAAATACAATCCGAATTGGCACTCGGAGCACCAATCCTAACAATATTCACTCAATTCAACGTCACCCACTCACGCCAATCATCCATAGCAATTAACCCTCATCAGCCCTCAATTCACCCACGCAGCCTACACACACATTAAGCCCTCAACCCACGCGTCAACCCCCTGACCTACATATTCCACTCACGTAACCAAGCCACTCAACACACGCCACTAGCCTCAAAGCCCCCACTCACGTGACTACCCTCCACGCACTAACACACCTAGCCTTCACACGAGCAGCCTTAGTCCACGCACGTCCTCACTCAGTCCACAAGCCTTCACACACTACCACTTAGCCTCACAGCCCCATGCCTTTACGCACTCACACAAGTCTTACTGCCGTAAATCCCTTTTACACACAAGCCCTGCACTATCGAGAATAGCTCTTATCCACTACCCAGTTCATCTGTATAAAATACCCCAAAACAGTCTCTGAATTAACCGAACTACACCCTGAAAACTGTCACAAACTGTCCAGCAAAACTCCCCCCAAATAGTCCCTAAACTGCCCCAAAACTACCCCCTCCAAAACACCCAAAATAGTCCACTGAAACCACCAAAATAGTGGCCTAAAAATAGTAATGCAACGGAGTAAAAACAGCAGCCGGAACAGCAAAACAGTGAGGAAAGACGTTGAGTTGGTGAACCGAAAGAGTTGCAGATCATTCACCCTTCCAACGGACGTGTAACGCCCTTTCGTGAGACGACAAAAGAGGTTAGACCTGAGGGCACCCTTTTATTTATTATCTTTCATTTATTTTAGAAATATTATCGCATGAGAGTCGTTTGAGGCATGATGTGATTGTTGGATGAGCGGAATATGTGTTCCTTTTTGTGGTATATAGGATGAAAACCCGGACGTAAATTCCGTAGCCGAATCCGAATAGACAGTAGTGCGGTTTGTACTCGGGATACAACGCCACATACCACTTAAAAGACACTATTTCGTCTCATCCAAACTTGTGTTTGAGCATGATGTAGTTCGTAGATTATTTAGTTATTATTTAAGTCATGATGTAGTCTAGCTTATTGTTTGTTTTCAAGCATGATTAGGTTATTTTATGCATGGTATTTTGTTTAGTTTATGATTATGTTTAAATAGTTATTTGTTTATTTTGGTTTAATGGCTCAATGTGCTCATTGTGTGATATTGCGTGTTTACCGTTTGAGGACTTACTTTCCAAGCATGCAAACTTAGACATAGGATTTATCTTTATGAACTAGATATAGGTTGTTCTTGAGCATGTTGCGTAGATTCGGTTAAGATATTGCACAAATCACATCATTACAAGTGGCATAAGTAAGGGACCATTCCGAACCCAACAGGTTTGAGGTCTTCCCTTGCGAGGGGTGATTGCGGCCTTAAATCTTTGTCCCGATTCACACCGGGTGGCGACTCCATGTTATTTCTCCGGTTTAGTTCCCTGCGAGCTATTCCGTACTCCCAACTAGGCCGCAAGCCTAGAACAGCGTCGCCAATTTCTGTGTCCTACAGTGACCTTTTGGGTTCCCCTCAAGTTGGACATGAAATGAATCGTGATAATTTAATCGAACATAAATTATCCTCCAATCAGATGATCGTTCTATTTCAATGACCAAGGTTGACATCTAGCAACATGCCAAGGCCCCCAAATGAGAAGGAAAGATATATATACCCATTCTGTATGCGATTTACATATGATACGGTCCATCGCCTCACTGTATCCCCACCTATTGACCTAGGGTACGGAAAATGTCTACCCATATTATCAAAGGTATGATGTTGATAGTGTCATGAATCGTGCTAACCCAATAATCTCACATGATTCTTCCGCTGCGGCCACAGTCTCAAGCACTGATCATACATATCAACCCGTGAACTGTAATACTACTCTTATAAGAAAATATTATCTGAGAGAGTGGCGATTCTCTATTTTATCCTAATAAACTTCATGTGTTTCAAAAAATGACCCAATCATACGCTTATGACCGGATCTTTTAAACCGGGAAAGGAGAATGTCAAAGTTATTTGATCCACACATAAGATTGTAAAGACCTCAAGTCTAAAGACTAGTCATATAATCGATACATGAAAGTTCTCACAAACACATGGGATAAACACTCCATATGAAAACTTTCGGCGGTCAGTTTGATGGACACGAGCAACTCATGCATCCATGTGATACACCAAGCGGACGGATCTCCGCCAGTAGCCTATGAGATCGGCTACCCCACTTAGGGGTGAATCATATCATCATGCTAGTCTCTCACCTTTGTGAACGCCCAGATTATTCACAAAACTATGATTAGGAATGTTTGAGAGTAATGATTCTCATAAGGCGTGGAAGCCATCATCTTATAACTCCAATGGCTTTATTACAGTGTTGATGATTCATATAATTATGTAAGACACGTATAATAAAGATTGCCATTTTATTAATTAATGAAAATATTACAAATACATAGACATATAGCCCATCCACAAGTTGGGTATAGGGAATATCCCTAACAATTTGAACCATCCTCAGGATGAAAACCACCATCAACATATGTCCTATAGTTCTCGGTATCAACGAGTTAGTGAGTTGATTCCGAGAATTTAATAAAAGATGGTGGTGTAGTGTGACCCAACAGCCTCAGGTTGTTAGATTCTGAAAACTTTGCATAGCCTCAACTCTCCTTAAAACTATATATATTGGGTCAGGTTGCTCCATATATTGTCAAAGATTCCTTTTTGGAGACAATTGTCTTTCTTTCACCGTCAGTTGAAAAGATTTTCCTAGGGTTTCTGATTCTTCCATAGGAAAATGTGATGGCATAATGGTCTTCCTTAAATGACCATCATATCCACCAAATCCCTCAAATCCTTTTTACTTTATCTTCCCAGTGTACCAAGTATCGTTCATTCATGACTCACATGCCAAAACTTGGACAACTGTGATTGACTGAGCTCATGACTCTAATTTAAACCCTTCATTCTTATTTCAATATGCGGATCAAGATAAACTCGAGTGGCCTATTTAACGGCTTCTACAGTTCATTTTCCAACTTTCATAAATTTATCTTCTCCAAAACACTCTCAAAACCTTCAAGCCATCCTCTGTAACTTCGAGCTCTCAACTACTTCAAGCATTCGACCTTCATCTTCAGCCTAAAAAATACAAATAAAGGTTCTCTGATCTCCCTCTTTACTTTCTTTATACTTAGTATACTTTACATTTGTAAGTGATGGGTGATGAACATGATGAACACACGCCTTGTTTGAGAACATGTTTGGAGATTTTTATGGGTTTAATTTGAGATTTCTGGGTTTTTTATTGCATGTATGCATTTGTGGTCATGATGTGGGTGTATGGGTATGTGCTTTTGTCCTGTATTTTTGGTGTTGAATGCATGTGAATGTACGTGTTTCTGGATTTTTTTATGTTTCTGGCTATGGTCATGCATATAGACTTACTGGTTTACCACTGTTAGGGCTTTTTAGAGACTTCTAGGGCTAGTCACTTGGTAGGGATAACTTAACAAAACCCTAGATAACACTAGGCTCAGTTAACATCAAACATAAGCCCATAATAATTGTGTGTAACTTGGACTAACATTCCTCCTCGGGTCATTCTTTTCCAGGGATGTCAGACTCTGGTAGCTATTCTCTAATAGGCCTTAACATCCTGCCTCCTCTCGCACGAGCCAGTCAATGTACACAACTCAAGGTCGGAGGAATCTGATGACTACAATACAACGTCAACCCCCTTAGAATAAGAGAACTAATCATACATCAAGCGGGTAGCTCGGACCGAGCCAACACCCTTTACTTGGGCTTCGTCGACCTGAGTATGGACATATCTTCTACTATTACTCAAGCTAACTTGGGCCAACTTAGAGAAAGATTCAACATCCTCGAGCAAGTCACTTTCGAAGTTCCTGAGTACTGGTAACTAGCCATCCGACAAAATGAAGGTTGAGTTGCTCTCTGTTTGGCCTTCTTTGACATAGGTCTGCGCCTGCCTATGTAAGGATGATTTATCCCAAGATGTTGGCAGCAACGATTTATCCCAGTGCCAACTGAACCTGAATGAATGGTGAGGGCTCATCAGGCTCTACGTCATCTGGAACCGAGTGGGACTGGGCGATGTTGGTTTCTATTAAGGTCCCAAGATCAATAATAAGCATGAATCATGTGTGAATAACAATCGAAGAAGTTGCGGAATACTCACATCGATCGGTTGAGTGACGCGGAGACAACAAACATGATTTTCTTCCTCCATTTACTGGTTCGGCAGTGAGCAGAATTTCCTCACTGTTTTGGCTTCGTTTTTGGTCCTTCGTCAAGCTCCAAGCTTCGTCGAATGGTTCCCGGCTCATGGGTGGACTTCCTTATCACCTTCGCATGTCTCGTAGTGTGATAGCACTTGCGATTTTTGCCACAAAAATCCAACCCTAGGCTTCCTACTACTCGGTTTTCTTGGCAAAACCAGTGAGCAATATTCAGCCCCTTGGGCGTGTGTGTAGAGAGAAAGAGCGAAGAGAGAGTTGTTTTTGGTTTGTGAAATTTGTGTATCTTATACACACATGTGAGTTTCACATTCATTTCACATTCATTTGGAATGAATTTGGCTTTTAAAAGTCAAACCATTAAGCCAACAACCACACATCACTCAATCACATCAATCACAAGTTGTCAAGTCACATCACTCAAAGTGACAAGTGATTGACGCTTGATGCGACTAGCGATTGACGCTTGATTTGACGTGCCGCAATCGAATTCGAAATGCGAATGCGCTCACAAATAATCTCGGGCTCGGGTTCACTAATTCCAAATTAACGAATTTTCCGTTGCGTCGTAATTAAATGATTACACCTAGCGAAATCACTATTCACGTCGCTAACGAATTAATTCTAAATTAATTCGTTCGCCCGAATTAAAATCTAATTTCAATTCCGCGTCAAAATCCAATTTCGTTTAATATATCAAATATATTAATTAATCGATTAATTCCAAATTAATCGTTATCTCTCTTTAAATGATATTTTATCCCAGATAAAATATCTCCGCAATTAATCCCAGATTAATTTTCTCTCTCTTCTAATTAATCCCAGATTAATTTAGAGTGCGAGTCATATGTCATCGGTGAATCTTGGGAAGCGACCCATGAGATTCCCGGATATGTTGGCAGTAAATTCGATCGTCGGACTATCCGAACACGTAAGTACCTCGTACTACGTTTATACCGATTTACAAGACAAGGTTGGCCTCTAGCAAAATGCCATGCCTACCCAATTCTCCGGAAATATCCTTACAGGAATAAAGGATCTATATCAGGCGTAGTATACGTAGTATTGCGTATTTCTGTCCAGTATCGGATGATCACGTGCTAGGCCTGGGGCTGGAATTGTGTCTGCCCCGTACGAAGCACATGTCAGATGTCTGGTGACTAGTCTATAATCGGATAAACCTGACCTTGTCATTTTATCCCGATAGCTGCAGCATTTAAGAGAACCAGTCCCGTATCCTACGTGACCATCATCTCCATATGACTGGAGTGACACTTCCGTCTTGACATCACACCCAACACACTACGATTCTCAATATACCCAGCATTGGCATCCACAGAACCTGTTAAAGTCCCGGACGACCGCAACCAAAGTATATTGATTGTCGCAAGTATTAGCGGTGCAAGTCTCAGGTTAAGACCAAATACACCTACCCTGATTTCGGACTTCCATAGACACATAGTCATACTACCAATAGAATTCTGAGGGGGTCTTATCCAGACCGAAGCTGTGTCCCGTACCATCGGTAAAACACAACCTCCTATTACACTTGCATGAGTATCCTATACCAAATATATGAGAACTATGTCGTTGTGCCCTCACAACGCGCACAAGTGTAATACTAATCTTTTACGTATTTATCGATGTCCAATCTCGATAATACTCTGACTAGGGATATTTAATGATTTATCATACGTGGACTGATACTGTCTCATATCATTCTCCGTCCAGGAACAAATCACAAGGACCTCTCATCATTTATATATCTAGGTGATCTAAGCACAAATGATAAGAGTGCAATCTCCTTTGTCACATAGTTAATTTGTACAACAACCCCATGATCTGTACAAATAGTGACGCTATGGGTCATAATTGTCCAACAATCTCCCACTTGGCCTATAGCCAGTCACTTGAGTGTCTTACACCCGAACTATGTACGGTTGGCTCAAACTGCTGAGAAAAGCTTTCGTCATCGGATTTGCATGATTATCATCTGATGCGATTTATTCGATCATCACATCGCCACGATGTATGATCCGAACGAATCAAATGAATATCGAAGTATGTATCTGGATCATTGATGAGTCCATTAATTCTTTAGCCTATGCTCAAGCCTAGCTCAGCAGCTAACAGAATTATATCTAATCTAATTAGATTTATTATCGACCCAGAAGGCTTCTATTGTCGCCTCAGCAATAACCCGCATTTGTTGTTTATTCGGTAACAGTATCTTGCTTGGAAGATTTCCAGCTCACTGTCCGTTATTCAAACTGTATAGTACCGTTTGCAACTTTTAGTTGTCTTTATCGGTTAAGAAACTTGCTACAGTGATCCCAGTCACTTCAAGTTCTCCATCTCCATAGACTAAGACAACATCCTTAGTTCTCTAAGATACTAACAGATGTTCTTAACATCAATCCAGTGACTATCACTTGGATTGGCATGTTTGTGAATCCATATGCTCAAAGCGTATGAGACACCAGGTAGCGTACATTTTCAATTGTACGATTCCACAGAGAGTTTTCGAAAGCCAAGCTTTCACCGATAGTTATTATGGGAATATCATTTCCAAGAAATGACATATTATCATTTTATTTAGGACATCCACTGTCAGTGCGCTCCCACTAACCTCCTTATATACACAAGAATCATTTCGTTTTGAATTAAATCATAACCCATTATGATTACATCAAAACGACAATTCCAAGAACCTATGCTTGCTTCAATCCAAACATGGATCGAATAACCCTCAAACCTTGTTTGCTAGTTTTGGTACGACAAAATCGTCAGGATGTTGTAAACATCCTCCAAAAGGTTTCCTTTTAAGGAAAGCGATTTTCCCGTTAAGCTGACATATTTCATCTATGAAACATGCTGCATTAGCAAGCATTATCCAAATGGATTTACCGTGGCAACAGGTAAAAGGTTGAATCGTAATCAACATAATGTTGATAACGATACCTTTCCGCTAAAAGCCTAGCCTTATATGTTGGTATGTTGCCATCCATGTATGTCTTTCTTGAAGACTTATAAAGTCCAATAGGCACAATACCTTGCGGTACATCAACTAGTATCAAAACTTGGTTGATATACATGGAATCCAATTCAGACTCATGACACTTTGTTATAATAAGGAGTCGATACCTTGTATCACTTCCTCATACGTAGTCAATTGGTATACCTCAATAAGATAGACATCTTTATGAGGTGAGATCAGAAACCCATACCCCAGATTGTTTTCTGACTCTCTCCGACCTACGCGGTTCTTGTGTATTCGAAGATTAATGGAAATAGTTTCATCCTTGATGAACTATTTTGTGTTCCATTAGGATTGGATGCCTTGAATAGTATTACTCCGATTTTCATCGAGTTTTACTATCCTCCCACTTACCACTGCATATCGGTATTCATTTAGGAAAAACCGCATGGCGAGCAACAATTAAATTGTTCTCAAGTGAGTTGTATAAGTACTATACATTGGTATCCCTAGGATAACCTACAATTGGCACTTATCCGATTTGGTTTTTAGTTGGGTACACCCACACCCGTATGCCCAGCATACCCAAATACTCAGGAATGTGAAACCCGGTTTCCTTCCTGTTCATATCTAATATGATATATGTCAAACAGATTTTTAATGGAATCTTATTCAAAATAAGTTCTTGCACTGTTTATGCTTATCATGTTGAAGGAAATGGTTAGCTTCAGAGCGACTAATGATTAACCTTATCATGTCTAACACAATTCGGTTAATCCTTTCGGAAACACCGTCAAACTGACGTGTTCCGGGAGGGGTCCTCATTTGAAAGAATAATATAATCTTTCAAGTATTATAGAAACTTATTTTCCATTACGGTTACCGTGACGGTTTAATACTTTAGCCGATCTGTTTGTCTATTTCGTGTCGAAACTTTAAAAGTTTCCGATTGTGTTTCAAAAGAAAACACGTAACCATAACGCAATGCCACATCCGTAAAGGTTACGAAATATTCATATCCACATCTAGCCTAGCTAGAAATGGGCCCACTTACTTCACTATGAACTAAGGCTAACATGTCGGTGGCATTTGCACTTTTACCAAGTAAATAGTGTCATAGGCACATTGCCCAATAAACTAGATCGTAGACTTTATTTGAATGGGATCAAATATGTGCTGGTACCCACTTCTTCAAAAGTACGGATATACGATTCTTGTTTAATTGTGTCCCAGACAACAATGCCACAAATTAGTTTCTTCTGATCAAATCAGTTTGAGCTATTTGTTTGTCATTATAACGTTTGAGATTTATTTAGATTCAAAATATAAATTCTGTTATTCACATCTAATGTGTTATCTCAATATCATCTTTTTATAATAAAACATTTTAGTGTTCTAGAATATAAAGGTTCACCCGCAGCGGGTTAAACACTGATATAGAGATAATGTTTCTAGTCAAACTAGTTACATTATAACAGATTCCAAATTTAGGTACTTACCCGAAGGTAGTTCCTAAACTTAGGTATCTACGGTTAAAACAGCGACTTTCGTTCTTTCTCCCGTTTTCAATTCGCAGATTAATCTCGATTGAAGTCAGTATCCTGTTCAAAACAGATTCTGAACATCAATACATATATTTTATGTACCACACTAAGTATTTAAAATCTAATTTTAATACTAGTAGTGAACACAATTTGACAAACATATTTGAAGTCAGAGCCTTGCTCGTTCTTCAATTCCTTCATGTCTGCTTTGTCCAAACGGCAGTCACGCTTCTGCGATCCCGTTTGCCACAATTTAAGCAGACATTTTGGATATGTCATTTATCTTCCCAGAAGACTATAATGATTTTGTCTTTGCTATTTTCACATTCCAGAAACCTTTGGCCAAGCCTCGGGTTGCTAGAATATCGAAGTAAAGTACGCCTTGCGCTACTTGCCTAATTGCAAACTTTGACTTTGTCTCCTTGAGAATAGTCATTAATTCTCCAAGAGTTATTTATTGCAATTTAGTACTTCTAAAATCTAAAGATAGATTTATGAAGATCCTTCAATTTCTGTATCATACTTTAAGGATCTAATCCTTAGTTCTGATTAAAAAATTAAGGAGTCTACTGCGGTAAGTTTAATGGATTAAGCACTTAAGTTATCATCACATAAATCTTCCAAAGATTATGCTCGACTATTTGCTTAACTCCGGGCTTTAGGCATAATATGTTATTTTATCAAATAAAGTAACTTATTAATTTCCAGGACCATCCTGAAATTTATTCCTAATTTGAAAATTAAACCATTTAATACATTTTCCCTAGGATTATGTATTAAACGTCAATCTTTCAATTTTCTCTGATTTTAATAGTCCAAGTATTTAATCAACGATTTTGGTACTATTTAATATAATGATTACAATAGTCCAACTATTTAATCAACTATATTTAATAGATTAAATCAATTATATTGATTACTATAATCCAATTATAAAATCAAACTATAATGAATAGTTTGAATATATAGTCCAACTATTTATTAAAACAACAATTTAAATATTAAGTCCAGCCTTAATTTATTTGACGAATGATGTTTTTTTAGCGCGTATGGTGCGAGTAATTGAACGATATTGCAAATTCAATTCTTGCCTCCCACTATTTTTCGGCGAGCCTCTAACCCTCTATCGAGTACTCGGGAAACCGCGTTTCCTAGTGGGCTAGGATCCCGTTAAATATCACACAATCTTGACTTTGGCCAACAAATTGTATGATAATTAACTAGGTAGATCTCTAAGATCGATTGGATCCAATCCAATTCCTAGATCCGGTAGGGGGACATCCAAGTCCGAAACATATATCTTATATATGCCAATACATCCAATGTATTACCTAACCTTTTTCCTCTGAATCAACTAAGCCTTGGCTTTGGCACAACAAACTTAGTGATCCCAGTCAAGCATGACCCATTGACCATGGAAAGCTTCGTAATCAATGTCGATGGACAAGAAGTGGTCTTGACTTTGGCCAACAAACCACAACTTGGACAAGACACTGATATGGAACAAAGCCTTCGTGATTCAAACACATCCTCGACAGACAAAGGCCTTGACTTTGGCCAACAAACCAATGCCGTCTTAGATCTTGAGTAAGAATCACTCAATGGAAGGAAAAACGCTTAATATTATTTGAGGGTTTTTCGCGTGCAAATTGGCAACCAATTTATTATCTTTGTTAAGGTCCATCATCATACACCCTTAAACATGCATTTTAAACACTAATAAAGCGCATATGAAAAATAATAATGATATGCGGATGGATACTTTACACATTGATCCTAGATCAAATCTCTCATTTCTCTCTCCCGCTAGCACAAGTATTTACTTCTACCCGTTACACTACACTTCTAAAGAAACCTCATTTACATTGAGGGGAATAGTGAGAAGAGAATACAAAGAATAGAGAGGTAATAAGGCTGGACACGCAGGTCCAATTAATAAATCAAATTTATTACAACAATTTCTAAAATGTCCCACCCATCTAATATCCATCCGATATACATTATTCATGCATCGCAACCATGTATTCACACAAGCATGTTATCAATCAATCTAATCAAATTAATTAATCTGATAATTAGTGATCATCCAATGTTCAAACAACGATTTGATTTTGCTCGAGTCAAACTCGTTTTGCGAATAAGTACTTAAAGTACGAATTCTCGAATTAAATTAAACTACATCATTAAATCCAATTTAATATGCATTCAATTCTAATTCGCTATTTAATTCCAAATTAAATACTACACTTTATTAATGAAACTTTACGACTTAAATTCCAAATTAATCGTTACGGGTCTCAAAGCCCGATTAACGTCCAACGTCAATTTAATTAAAGTCCAATGGGCTTTTAATTAATTCTTAAGGCGTGGACTTTTGGTCAACTCGGGTCAAACCGAATAACCAAAGTCCAATCCGGGAGTTACCCCATAAGCCTAGAAATCAATCTTGGCCCATTAGGCCCAATTAAACTTTAAAGGTCCATTAAGTCGCATTTGGGCTTTATGGAGGCGGTTTTGGGCCTAATTGGATCCAACCAATTTTGCCTAAACCCAACTTTGTACAACAAAGCCCAATAAGCCCATTACAACACTTAAGCCCATTTCACAAAATAGGCCAAAATAATTAAATCATAAAATTCCAATTCCCAATTTATTACCAAAGTGTATATAACATGATTAATTACCCAAATTAACATTTCTAAAACATCAATTATACAATTAATCATGCTCATTTCATCATCACATGTCCAACACATTTTGATTAAAATCAAACCCATATACATGCTCAATGTCTCGGCCAAGAGAGGGGATTTGTGTCCGATTCGAATTCAATCCAATTAATTCCACAATCGACATTAATCAACATTCCCGAATGATTTCCAAATCATCCAATGACACAAAAAATCAAAAATTCCAAGACATTAGGGCTATGTCACCATTCGGCCAACACAAGCATTTGGGGGAAAAATTGTTCCAAACCATTTTCTTGAAATTGATCCAATCAAACTTAAATTCAAACACAGTTAAGCATATTCATTCATCCAATTTCACAAAATCATACTCAAAATGATTTTACCCAAATTCTAAGCCCTAAACTTTTTCATGCTCAAACCTTGCTCTGATACCATTGTTGGTTTCTATTAAGGTCCCAAGATCAATAATAAGCATGAATCATGTGTGAAATAACAATCGAAGAAGTTGCGGAATACTCACATCGATCGGTTGAGCGACGCAGAGACAACAAAAACGATTTTCTTCCTCCATTACTGGTTCGGCAGTGAGCAAAATTTCCTCACTATTTTGGCTTCGTTTTTGGTCCTTCGTCAAGCTCCAAGCTTCGTCGAATGGTTCCCGGCTCATGGGTGGACTTCCCTATCACCTTTGCATGTCTCGTAGTGTGCTAGCACTTGCGATTTTTGCCACAAAAATCCAACTCTATGCTTCCCACTGCTCGGTTTTCTTGGCAAAACCAGTGAGCAATATTCAGCCCCTTGGGCGTGTGTGTAGAGAGAAAGAGAGAAGAGAGAGTTGTTTTTGGTTTGTGAAATTTGCGTATCTTATACACACATGTGAGTTTCACATTCATTTGGAATGAATTTGGCTTTTAAAAGTCAAACCATTAAAGCGAACAACCACACATCACTCAATCACATCAATCACAAGTTGTCAAGTCACATCACTCAAAGTGACAAGTGATTTGACGCTTGATGCGACTAGCGATTTGACGCTTGATTTGACGTGCCGCAATCGAATTCGAAATGCGAATGCGCTCACAAATAATCTCGGGCTCGGGTTCACTAATTCCAAATTAACGAATTTTCCGTTGCGTCGTAATTAAATGATTACGCCTAGTGAAATCACTATTCACGTCGCTAATAAATTAATTCTAAATTAATTCGTTCTCCCGAATTAAAATCTAATTTCAATTCCGCGTCGAAATCCAATTTGTTTAATTTATCAAATATATTAATTAATCGATTAATTCCAAATTAATCGTTATCTCTATTTAAATGATATTTTATCCCAGATAAAACATCTCCGCAATTAATCCCAGATTAATTTTCTGTCTCTTCTAATTAATCCCAGATTAATTTAGAGTGCGAGTCATACGTCATCGGTGAATCTTTGGGAAGCGACCCATGAGATCCCCGGATATGTTGGCATTAAATTCAGTCGTCGGACTATCCGAACACGTAAGTACCTCGTACTACGTTTATACCGATTTACAGGACAAGGTTGGCCTCTAGCAAAGCTCCATGCCTACCCAATTCTCCGGAAATATCCTTACAGGAATGAAGGATCTATATCAGGCGTAGTATACGTAGTATTGCGTATTTCTGTCCAGTATCGGATGATCACGTGCTAGGCCTGGGGCTGGAATTGTGTCTGCCCCGTACGAAGCACATGTCGGATGTCTGGTGACTAGTCTCTATAATCGGATAAAACTTACCTTGTCATTTTATCCCGATAGCTGCAGCATTTAAGAGAACCAGTCCCGTATCCTACGTGACCATCATCTCCATATGACTGGAGTGACACTTCCGTCTTGACATCACACCCAACCCACTACGATTCTCAATATACCCAGCATTGGCATCCACAAAACCTGTTAAAGTCCTAGACGACCGCAACCAACGTATATTGATTGTCGCAAGTATTAGTGGTGCAAGTCTCAAGTTAAGACCAAATACACCTACCCTGATTTCGGACTTCCATAGACACATAGTCTTACTACCAATGGAATTCCGAGGGGGTCTTATCCAGAGCGAAGCTGTTTCCCGTACCATCGGTTAAAAACACAACCTCCTATTACACTTGCATGAGTATCCTATACCCAATATATGAGAACTATGTCGTTGTGCCCTCACAACGCGCACAAGTGTAATACTAGTCTTTTGTTTTTATCGATGTCCAATCTCGATAATACTCTGACTAGGGATATTTAATGATTTATCCTACATGGACTGATACTGTCTCATATCATTCTCCGTCCAGGAACAAATCACAAGGACCTCTCATCATTTATATATCTAGGTGATCTAATCACAAATGATAAGAGTGCAATCTCCTTTGTCACATAGTTAATTTGTACAACAACACCATGATCTGTACAAATAATGACGCTATGGGTCATAATTGTCCAACAGGCGAGCCATCAATTGTAAAGATGAAGAGGCTCTACAGAATGAATGCAACTCTAAGAAATATAAGGATTGATATTACTTGTCCCTTTATGTTGGGGGAAGTCTTTGATCACCAATCTCTCGATCACCAACATAAATTTAAAGATAAGTGGTTGTGGGTTGAGGGAGAATGAGGTAGAATCCAGGCCGTCTAGGGCGAGGGAATCACCGTACCGAGTGTCTTTCGAGTTGGAGATAACGTCCATACCTCTAATTTTCATTTCCTTCTACTTAGAAATTTCACCCTCTAATACCATCAAACTTGTTCCTTCTGTAGTTTGCTGGGATAACCCGCCAAAGGCTCGCCACGAGGTCAGGGCGAGATGTAGCATGCATCTCAATATGGAGGTCACTACAGAGACCTAATCAACCCTTCTTCTTTTGTCGATGTGGGCCTCATCCTGAGCACCCCTCTGTTGGGATTTATGCCCTAGAGCTTCATGTATTGTAAACGAAATGTTTATTGAAATAATAGATGCATTATTCATTTATCAAAATTATTTGATTTAAATCTTATATTGTAAATTGTCTTGTTTATCCTTGATTACTCATGTACTTTCAGACTTAGTGTATGAGTGATACACAAGAGGATTTAAGTCTGAAGTTAGTAATTTAAAACAGTCCATAGAGAGCAAGCAAAACATGTACTTTGTCTGTGGTGTATCTATAGCTGCGGTCCATTCTATACTTGTATAACGACCTTGATCCGGGATCGTTCATGTGGTGATATGAGAATTGAGGCACCTTGTATGATGTGATCATATAGGACTGGACCCGGAGAAAAATGAATATCTTATAATATCCGTTAACTAAAGAAATTCATTTTAATATACTAGATGATCATATATGGATTGAACTTAATCCTGAGTGTACTACGAACTCCTGCATGGCAGGCTATGTCCTTTTATTTACTAAGGTGAGGTTGGATGAAGCAGTGCCGGCCAATAATACGTATTTTGGGGATATGGTTTGATATGTAGCTGGGTACATTTTATATAGACATGGAGTTCACTCATTCTTACGAGAAGTGGAAGAGTATCCCTCTTAAGGGTTGATTCGGTACTTGAACAATTAGAGCACTCAAGTCTTATATTGCGAATAGAAATATTAATATTTATAATAGTTATGAATTAATTGTTCATTAGAGAATCAATGATACTTAAGGTATACAAAAATTATTTTGCCTCTGTTGGTAGAATTTAAATTTCGGGTTAATTTGGGGAATAAAGGTTGTAAAGTTTTTTTTAAAGATGTAAATTGTCTAAAATATCTTATTTTATTTTATAAAATTATTTCAGCTATTTCATATATAAATTTAAAACACTTTTTGTTAAATAATTTTAAAATTTGTTTAAAAAAAACTTATTCATTAAATAATTTTATAATTTTTATTAAAACTTACATTAATCAAACATTAAAATTTATTATAAACGGAATCTAAATCATTCTAATTATGTTTTTATTTTATTTTATTAAGTTAGATACTGAAGGTAAAGATAAATAATCATATGTATCACCTTACATCAGTTTTATGTTCAACTATTAATTATTTAATGTATGTAAGGTAGGTAAAATTTGGAGGAGGTAGAAGGATTTCAGCAGCTAAATAATATCATCCTAAATCCGTTTATTCATCCAATATTTATTCAAATATCTAGCTAGGATTTATTCTTTTGAGACGGCATTTCCAAGTATTCTATAATCAATAAATAGGCTTCAATCTAAATATGCAATTTTATTTGTGAGGAGGAAACAACAATCACATTCTTGTTAGAAATTTTCTATATATATATATATATATCAATATTATAAAGCACAATGGTGTGGGGAGAAAGAGAATGTAACAAATGGTTAGGATTAAGAGAGATAATGTATCCAAACGCTATCTTTATGTGGCTTAATTGGCGGCTCAGATCATCTCATTATAATCTAATGCTGATAAAGAATCATTCTATTATAAAATCTCTATAAAAATGGAAAATGAAAACAACCAAATAAATTAAAGAATAAAATCATTTATTAAAGGAAAATGAAAACTACCAAATAAATTAAAGAATAAAATCATTTAATTAAAAAATAAAATCATTTCATGATAGAATATCTCTGAAAATTAACAAACAAATTAAATAACAGAATCTTAATCTCTTTGTAAATTCTGTAACACCGTGCCGGAGGCACGGACAATATCTAGTATATATATATAAAGGTAGCTTATTGGAAAGACATGTCATTTAATTTGTGTCTTTTAGGAAAGAATCAATTGAAAGGATATAACATTTAATAAATTACATGAAAGATTATACCTTTCACTTTAAAGAGTTATAAAAAAATATATTCACTTGGTACAAAATAAAATAACAATAATTTTGGGGTATATCAGTTTTAAAGAGAGAAAAATAGTATAACAATGAAATAAACACACACACAAAAAAATCATAAAAATAATAATAATATTGACTAAAAGATAAATAATTTTATTTATCTTTTAATATTTCTGTATTATTTTTGTGTAAATATCTTTTTTTAAAATAGTAATTAAGGTCTCACCGTGATAAATCCACGTACGGTAAGTTGGTGATATTCCTGGCATGTATAAATGATTATGAACTTCATCTAACCGCTTCCTTTTCCTATTCAAACAATTTGCACATGGACAACGAACACGATCTTCTGCATCAATGTGTTGCTTTGCGACTTCCATAAACTCAGACACTCCATTACGATATTCAACACTCAATCTATCCAGAGAGCTCATCCAATTCTATCCATTTCAGCAGAATACCTAAATATAATAATATTAATTATTAGATATCATTTTACAGTAATCAACATTACTAATTCAGTAATACTTAATTTAAGCATATATATATATATATATATATATATTTATATATTTGGTTGATAAATTAAATAGTTTACAAAAAACATTATATTTTATTAATTATATACTTACTCTACATATATGAATCATAAATCAATAAAAAACAACATATAAACAACATAAAACAAACATATATAATCATAAAAATTGAAAATAATAAAGAAATATGAAAGAAGAATTACCTTATCGGAAATTGATTACAATTTTATTGAAAATTTTTAGGAGAGATGTGAGGCTGTAGAGGAGAAATTCTCAGATTTCAGAGGATGAAAATGAAGAGAATGAGAGAAAAAACAGAGGGGGAGAAGGGTTGGTGACCTTCTATATTTTAATCTATCTTTAGCGTCGAATTGAGTATTCGACGCTAATTGTTGTCGTTTTTAGCGTCGAAACTGTTTTTTCGACGCTACATGTTGCCGTTTTTAGCGTCGAAACCGTTTTTTCGACGCTAAATATAAAAATTAGCGTCGGATTTAATTTAGACGCGAAAGAATCAAGGACCTGTCGGTGGAAGCTTCATAACTCTTTAGCGTCGAAAATTTGTTCGACGCTAAAAAATTATTTTTGGCGTCGAATATTCAAAATCGACGCTAATTGTATACGTTTTTTAGCGTCGAAGTTAATTTAGACGCGAAAGAGTCAAGGATTTGTCGGTGGAAACGTCATACACCTTTAGCGACGATATAGTTCGACGCTAAAATTATATTTTTGGCGTCGACTCCGTTTTTCGACGCTAAAAGTGTAATATTTGGAGCCAAAAATTATTGCAATAATATAATTATTCAGCGTCGAATATTATTCGACGCTAAAGTTCTGTTTTAGCGTCGAAACTATATTTCGACGCTAAAACATCAATATTCTGCGTCGAAATTTTATTCCGTCGCTAAAATATGACATATAGCGTCGACAATGATATTCGACGCTGGATGATGAAATAACTTTTAGCGTCGCATAATGTTTCGACGCTAAATATTTGGACGCTAAAAGCCATAATTCTTGTAGTGTCTAATGAGATTGAGTGTTTTTGGAGTTTGCATGATTGGGAAAATAGTAGTGTGAGAGTATAAAGTTTTTCTCTATAGTAAAAGAGATTTTCACGTAAATATTATGTTGTCTATTGGTGTTTTTCTTCGTCTATATGTATTTTTTTCTTATTATTTATTTGATTTTTGTTCCCTTGCGGGATATTTGAAACTTGGAAGGAGTTAAAATCACCAATACTTATAATAGGCAATTATCTTATTTTCTCTGGTAATCAAACAAGCTTTCAAGATAGTTAAATGTTGATGTTTTACGTTAAGCCAATCAACCTGAGTTACCATTCTTTATGGTATTATGAACAAGTTTATTCGGGTTTTCTCATAATGTTTATCGAGTAAGGTTTTAATAATATTGGTATCTTTTATCATTTTTCAATTTTTTTTCTATAGATTAGTTATAGAGCATATCTTTTTAATCTTTTGCACTACTAGGATTTTTATTTAATAATAATTCTATATTAAGGCTTCTTAGGTTCAAGACCTGGGTGTTGTTGACTACTATTTCTCGTTTCAATGACAATATAGGAAATTAAACACCTCGAACAAACCTGTCTCAAACAGTAAATTTGTTTGGTTGTAGGGAACCAAAAATAAATTTAGCAAGCAAATTAGAAGAACACAGAGATAAAGATTTACGTGGTTCGGCACACAGTGGCTCCAACCTATGTCCACGAGAGAAAATAAGTATTTTATTACTTGCTCGAAATCAAGACCGACCCGAGCTGGAATTAGGGGAAGGTGATACAAGAATACGAAAAAAATAAGCCCATCGGGTCCTACAATAATCCCGATACAAATCTCTCAGATGGTCAAGTGTTGACCTACTCTCTCTCTCTATCACTAACTCTTCAACTCTCAGTTATCTCTAAGTAGTGAGATGTAAAATTCGCTAACTGTGGGAACACAGGATCTGGGGCGACGCATGCTGTCCGGGCTCGCGGCCCGGTGGGAGTACGGAGTAGCCACGGGGGACTAAACCGGAGAATAATGGAGTCGCCACCGGGTGAACCGGGAAAATGAGATTTAAGCCGCACTCACCCCTCGCAAGGGAAGACCTCAAACCGTTGGGTTCGGAATGGTCCCTTACTTATGTCACTTGTAATGAAAGGATTTGCGTAATAATTTAATCAGGCCTAAGTAACACTAATTTCCAAGAGTATCATGCTTCTAAATCCACATGCATGAAATTAATCATCACAACATACAACATCACATGGCAATCTCATGAACATATTCTCAATCATATGATATGGAAAACTAAGAACAACATAATCATGCTTGGGTACTATCTCATGAATACATCGAATGGATAAATGCAGGAATACAAATAATATGATTGACTACATAATGCAAGAGAGAGCACCCAAGAGGCAATTATGCATGAAATATGATGAGACAGACTCAGTTCAGTGTGTGCGCGTTCGTGTAGTGTTCGTAAACGCGTTCGAACGGTAAATAGAAGGTTCGCGTTCGTGTAGCGTTCGATAACGCGTTCGAACGGATCCAGACCTGATGAAACAAAATGCATGCGTGTTCAAGTAGCGTTTGTAAAACGCGTTCGAACGGGAAACAGAAGGTTTGCGTTCGTATAGCGTTCGATAACGCGTTCGAACGGGAACAGACCTGATGCACAAAATGTGACGCAATACATACATAAAAAAGCAAATAGCGAAATATGAAGCGCGGCGAAGCATCGTGGCGAAGGATTTTAACCTCTTCAATTAGAGGACCTTTCATCGCACTTACTAAGCCCATGCACTTATCTTAATGCATATAAAAAATAAAGACAATAACCTTAGACTTCATGTACCCGATTGAACACATCTTACATTCAACTGAATATACGTTAATCGGCGAGGCAAAGCATTGTGGTAAAGGATTTTAACCCCTCCAAATAGGGGACCTTTAATCCGACTTACTAAGCCCATGCGCTCGATTGTATCATACATACAAAAGTAACATGCAGAATTCAAATAACGAAAAATAATAAATCAAAACAACATAAAACAAAAGAAGTGCCGTTTACCAAGTGGTACGTGGAGTTGTATCCCGAGTACAGATCATACTATCGTCCATTCAGAATCGGCTATGAAATTTATGTCCGGGTTTCCATCCTATATACCACAAGAGGCGACACATTTTCCATTTCATTCAAGCCACAACATGCATCCACAAACGAATCTCATGCGAATAGAATTCAATAAACAATCAAAAGACGAATATAAACTAATAAGAAAAGTGCCCTCAGGTCTAACCTTTTAAATCACCTCTCGGATGTACGTACACGATCGTCGGAAGGGTGGTGCTCTGCAACTCTTCCGGTTCACTGGTTCACACTGCTCTCGTTCGTTGTCTTACTGTTTTGAGTCGTCGTTCTCCGTCTTTTGCTACTGCTTTGGACTCCGATTCGCTGCCGTTTTGCTACTATTCTGCTGCTGTATTTTAGTTACTGTTCTTGGGATGTTTTGGCTACTGTTTTGGGTGTGATTTTCGGTGGTGTTATTGTAGGGGTTTTAGGGGAAATATCCGGTAACGCAGCGGAAGCGGTGGAAAATCGTATTTTCCGATTTCAAAAATTTTTCTCGGATTAATTAAATAAACATATTTATTTAATTATCCCATAATCAAATTATGAAATAAAATTCAAATAAATCATATTAAGTGAATTTACACCGAATTGCCCTTACACTTGGTATTTAGTCCATTTTAGTCCGAAATTGATCTAATCAATTTTGAATGATTTTAAATCATTTCTAAGATGAACTAGCATGTTCAAAATATCAAAACACCAAAAGCACCAAAAATCCCAAATTTCTAATCCTTGCCGAATGCACCTCCAAGTGCCATTTTGTGCACTTTGTCATTTCATGCATCAAAACACATCAAGATGTAATCCAATGAACATGAACTTTATATGCATCATATAAACATCCAAATACACAACATATATGAAAACCCCAAAATTTGGAATTGGTCATGAACCCTAATTTTTCAATTTCTTCAAATTGGACAAATTAGACCAAATTGGTTAAATCATTACTTCAATCATGTTTCTTCCATCCAATCAAAGTCTCAACACAATGAAACAACTCAAGATCAAATCTAGGTCATCTAAGAGTGGGTCAACAACTCTAGATTAGCAACAGGGTTTCCAAAACCTTAAAAGAAAGCTATAACTACAATAGTCACAACCTTCCTTCATCATACATGCTCAACACTTCCATCAAAACTTCCATCAACAAAAACACAAGGAATAAAGAAAGAAATAACCTAAGAACATCATATGTTAAAGCCTAGATCCTAAGGAACATTTTCCTTTCTAATAGCAAGTTGGAAAAACTTACTAAAATCCAAGCTTTCTTTGATTTCTTCTTTCTTTCTCACAAGCTTCCTTTGCTTCCATTAATGGAGTTTTTCTTTAAATTGTATTAGGTTAAGAAGAATGAAATTAAAAAAACATATATACTTGTATCAAAATGGCCTTGGCCGAAATTCACTAAAGGAAATACAAGTTTTTTTAATTTCAATTTCATTTCACTTTACATTTAATCAACTTGAATAAATATCTTAATAACACTTTATTAGATATTTAATTAAGTCAACAAATGCAACTAAGAATAATATAACTCTTATATTTTAAGTGTATGGCCGAAATTATGAAGAAATAAAGGAAAAAGATATTTTTATTTTTCAAACAATTTTGAACAAATATCTTAAGAAGTCAAAATCAATTTGACAACCTTTTCCTTTAATGTAAAGTCAACATTTACATTTATAATCATTTCCTAACTTTATCATTTGGTGATATATTTATATTTTAATTATATTAATCATTTAACAATTAATAATTAAATAATTAATTAAATACAAATATATCAAATATATGTATTATATTACTTTAAATATCTCAAATACATATATTGATGATATATGTCAAATACCTTTATTTGACTATTTATTAATGTGTATTTAATAATATCACAAATTAAATACAAATACACATTAATTAGGAAATGACGGTTCGGCCCGTTCGCATGTATTTTTCGTTTAAACGATTAAACGATTTATAAATAATCATCATTATTCATAAATGTTGCTCTAGTGCTCTACGAATATGTTTCATTATTAAGACTCTCTAGATTCAGGTATATCCGTCACGAAATCCAATTTCGTGTCCATAATCTATCCACCCAGATTATGACGATCACGGATAAACTAGCTGAATCATACAGGTCGAGGTCATTGCATACGTATAATCCCTCCGTCACAGGTATCCAGATAATCCCAGAGATATAGATGTAAACGTCAAATCTCTATAGGTATTATCTCGTCGACGTATCTATTAGCAATCTTTAAATAACACTCGGAACTTACTTCCGATGTATACTGTGGCCACAGATTTAACAGACTGCTAATTATATATGGACTACCTATGCTCTGTACACAGAACTGACGGATCCTATCTTGACACCACATGATATCCTGAGGATCGATCCACACCCAAAGAACAGGCGGAGGTCTGATCTAAATAGATCGGTGACGTGACTGCCATCTAAGTGTGGAGGATGTCTCATACATCCACAGTGGTGTCTCAAGTCGAAGGACCACTATGCTACTCAACCCGAGAAGATTCTTATTGACGTTGGCGTACCATCCATTAAGAATCTTCGGTGAGCCGTTCAGTGTTTATCCACTATAAACACCTACACGTCTATACGAGTCTCCATAGAATCATGGTTCATTGGGATAAACCATCGGACCAAGTCTCGATATATGACATGTATTGGTCTCAACAGATTTGTCTAACCGACCCGTGTTAGCAAATCTTGACCAGGAACTATGTTTGATAATATTCATATAGCAGTGACACTTCCCAATGTCAATTACAAACTAACTTTGTAACTGTGTACTGCATTATATATTATCGGGCCTTGTCTAATAATACATATCACTAAACCACATTTAGTTTCAATCTAATCGTAATCAGATCGAATACGTATATAGAACAAGAGGTGCAACCATAAATAAGTAATATTATGGAATAAGGGGATGTTCGTATTCATGAATCAGACATAAATACGGTCCGGATTGGCGCTCTGAGCACCAACCCCAACAATTTCTCCCACTTGCTCTAGTGCCAATCCACGGTATCATATACTCATCTCAATGTGCATCGTATGCACATGGCCCTCAAAAGCTCACCCAGTACATAAGAGGTAGGCAACAAAAACAAGTCCGCTAGGACATATTGAGTTTGTCAAACAAACTCCATCGTTTCCCATAGTCAGCATCATTCATATTTTGTAGAATCTAGATTATACATTAATATGACTCTGACGCTACATCCGTATTGTGCTACAACTACTGAGTTGTCCAAGTATTTAAGGATCAAATCCAAAATACTATGAAGACAACCGCAAGCACAATAACAATTCAAAACTTCTATTTTATAAGGTCACTATGCAACTTCATAAGTCAATACTTTATAAGTTGCATTTAATTCCACTATAAAAGTAGAATCCTTCGTGACACTCCCACTGCATCTTTTGTGACTCTTTATGACGTAGACTGTCTAACGTCATAATTAGTCTCAAAACTAATATGACCCTAATGGTTGCAGACTATATTCTCCATGAATTAGAAACTCGTTCTTAATATCTCAAAGATCACAAAGAACGTGTTTCAAGATCCATCATATGGTCTATAGGATGTCAAAATAACTCGTAACAATTACGATTAAATCGACATCGATAATCGCATATAATAAAGTATTCACTATGTCATCATCAAATGATACATAATATTGTTTAGACATTCTAATCATATCTCTTTCGAAAAAGGAATCATCCTTTACGAAAGAAGAATACTATGTATAAGACACAATAACTGTCGAACAGTTATACTAACTGTCATACAGATAGCCTTGTTATGTCCTTCATTAGATCATATCTAATGTACGACTAATAGAAGTATCTCACAAGTCTCTTGGTTTATATCTTATATAAATTTTATATCGTATATAACAGAGACTACTCCCTGTTTTTCACGGAGTAAAGAAGACTTAGGTAAATCTTTTACCTCACAAACATCTCATTATACTATAATAATGACAATGTCGTTAAGATATATAATACTAGAAAGTAATATGTACGCTCCCACTAACCTTCTAATCACATATGTATTCTATATACTTGGACAAGATCAGACAATTTGACGATATCAAAAATATAGAACACATATTTCGGAAGACTTATCCGAGGCTACAATAGGCTCTTAAGCTAGCACACTAAACTGCGATCTCAGCAGAACACAAACTCTAGGGCCATTTCAGAATGAACTCTTCAAATAAGGAAATCACAACTGATCTCTTATCTGAATAAGTCATCCAAAAACGCCACTTTGCATTCTTTAGCTAAAATATACAGTTTATTATCAACATTAACCAATATATCTTTAATTGTTCATTTAGTGTGACTAGAGATAAGTTTTCTCAGAATCTACAATAGATTGCTGAGTATAACTTTTCTCACTGTCATACTGTAAAGGTCAAATCTTTAATAAGCTCACAATGCTTTCGCTGCGCAAACAATTAGCACATATCATGAACTAATTCATAATGAAAGCTTAATCAAGTTCAAAACTTGATCGTAGTAAGCTATGAACAATCTTAGATCTAAGGTTCAATGGTGAACTTCCAGAATCGATATCAAATATCGCTTCCATTACAAGTTATAGGATAATTTTTCTTCAATAGGAAAACAACGGAACCATTAAGAATCAATACTCGTGAATGATTCTGTTATCCTATTGGATTTACGGAAGATGTATAAGGGTTGTTTCATCTTATTAATTACGTAGTTCCATTTATAATTTATCATTCTCACATTTGACTTCAATAAGTCAAGTCTTTTCTACAATAGTTAACATCTGATGTTACACACCAAGTAATAAAACGATTTTATTACTTAGAATCGTAGGAAAGATATTCTATTAAATATAATACAATAGTCTATTAAACAGAATAAACGATAAACTTTTACTTATACCTCCGAGGTGTAAGTAATTTCCATTATATAACTATTATACAAAAGAAACATTCAAATCTTAAACTTTTCAAGATTCGGATTTTTTACCTATACATATCATATATGCAACTGTAGAAAATAATGGAACATTAATTAAAGAGATGAATTAGTGTTACTGGAGTATAACCCCAAGAGTATTGAAACTAATTCGTAACATTCAATATCAAACGAACAAATCATATAAGATCCGATTGCTCCCACTACTTAATTCCATCAAGATGGAATCATGGAAGAATAATATTGAATATGAATCATATTCACTAAATAACCTTAGAACTAATTGCTTTAAATTCATACGTTTGATCGTATCAAAGATCTTTGAACAGTTCAAAGACATGTTATGAATTTTGAGGATAGAATTCTCTAAAACCTTTAGATTGAATATATTTGAACAAGTCAAAAATGTTCAATCTACGTTTCATCAGAACGGATTGAAAGTACTTGATACTTTCAAGACTTTCAATATGTGTTCCTTCAGAAACACATAACTAAGTTATGACAATTCATCAACTAAGTTACAAAGTATAGAAAACTACCTTAAGCAATTATTATTCATTAAACTACATACATCCAATGTATCAGTTAAATAAATCTGGTGGTCTAATGACAATCATTGATTAAACGAGATCTTAATCACTTTCCTGAATACAATATTCATTAAATGGATAAGGATATGTGGTGTGATCTAGTATCAAACCATCCTTCACCATACAGAATAAGCATCCAATGCTTAAGTGATTAAACCCATAAAGCACCGTTCTAAATTATTTACTTTACCGAATAATTTTTCTTAATGTTTATCTATACGTCATGACACTACTAGTTATTATAAAATATGTAACAATTGTTTATAAAGAACAAGTGACTATCCAATAGTCGCAAGTTCCGATATCAAATATCAAAACAATCGTTAAACAATTTTCAAATAACTAGACGGGAGATCTGGTATCCAATACCTATAGTTGTAGTATTGTGAAAATCGATATTTTCTATACACAAATATACGCATCTCCTTTCTTTAGCTTTACTATTTGCATTCAACTATTCACAACAATTGTAAATAACTTATTAGAAATTTTGTCAGACACATTACCTCTAAAGGTAATTAAAGCTTAGAAACGTCATTACTAGATAAACAAATACCTAATATGGCTTTCTAAATGCCAGTCAAGAATCTTGAGACATGAACTAATTCAAGTCAATTCTTACTGCATAAGAAACTATTGTCTCTAAAGTATTATATCCTAAAGGGATATCTATCTAGATTATCTATCATGACTTAGAAACTAAGTCATTAACCATCTTTATTTTTCAAGAAAAGCGGAACAACAGTTCCCGATGGTTTAGACTAATCTAATAATATCCTAGTCTATTAGTATCTAGAACCTATTCTAGAATAACTGCAACCAAGAGTCTAGTCAGATAACATATCAAAATATGTGTGCAGTAAATAAAAGTTTAATTCTATCTATTATAGAATAAGGAAACAAACAAGCGGCATTTCCATAATAACATACACTGCCTAAGTTATGGAATATTTTAAACTTAGCAGTGCCTCCCCTATTTTTACGTAATGCCGTAATCCCCAACGAAAGACGAGAATTCAATAATTAAATCGAATTCCATAATGGGAAGAGGACCCCATGAACATATTCGACTCACAGCAGAGGCACGGTCTCGCCTACGTATATTCACAGGTAGACAACTAATTGTCAATCACTCACTAGTGACTCCGAGGTTCCGGTCCTGGCCGTTTCTCGTTGTCGCTGCGAAGGCAGGCCCACAAGGAGACGTACCAAGGTTAAACTCGTCAATGATAAACTCAAGTTACTTGCGTAACCCTGAAAGCTAGGGCACGTTCAGGATTCCGCTTTCGCTTGAATTTATCTAGTATCTAATATACATTCGGCATAAATAAATTTCTATCAGCTACATCCTCACAGCAGAGGCACGGTCTCGGATGTAGTCAACAAAAAGATATTTATAAACCGTATTGACAAGACGGACCAAGAAACAAGTATTTCAAATACTAGTTACTTTAAAACCTTATTAAGCGGGGATATTCTATTAAGTGTCATACACCCTAAATCTAATCAAATTAGATTATAACAAGCATGTATAAAGTCAAGAAAATATGATTAAACATTGAATAAAACAAGCTAATCATTTTATGGAGGCCTAGAATCAGACTCGCTCTGATACCATTTTGTAGGGGTTTTAGGGGAAATATCCGGTAATGCAGCGGAAGCGGTGGAAAATCGTATTTTCCGATTTCAAAACTTTTTCTCGGATTAATTAAATAAACATATTTATTTAATTATCCCATAATCAAATTATGAAATAAAATTCAAATAAATCATATTTAAGTGAATTTACCGAATTGCCCTTACACTTGGTATTTAGTCCATTTTAGTCCGAAATTGATCTAATCAATTTTGAATGATTTTAAATCATTTCTAAGATGAACTTAGCATGTTCAAAACATCAAAACACCAAAAGCACCAAAAATCCCAAATTTCTAATCCTTGGCCGAATGCACCTCCAAGGTGCCATTTTGTGCACTTTGTCATTTCATGCATCAAAACACATCAAGATGTAATCCAATGAACATGAAACTTTATATGCATCATATACACATCCAAATACACAACATATATGAAAACCCCAAAATTTGGAATTGGTCATGAACCCTAATTTTTCAATTTCTTCAAATTGGACAAATTAGACCAAATTGGTTAAATCAATTACTTCAATCATGTTTCTTCCATCCAATCAAAGTCTCAACACAATGAAACAACTCAAGATCAAATCTAGGTCATCTAAGAGTGGGTCAACAACTCTAGATTAGCAACATGGTTTCCAAAACCTTAAAAGAAAGCTTATAACTACAATAGTCACAACCTTCCTTCATCATACATGCTCAACACTTCCATCAAAACTTCCATAAAAAAAAACACAAGGAATAAAGAAAGAATACCTAAGAACATCATATGTTAAAGCCTAGATCCTAAGGAACATTTTCCTTTCTAATAGCAAGTTGGAAAAACTTACTAAAATCCAAGCTTTCTTTGATTTCTTCTTTCTTTCTCACAAGCTTCCTTTGCTTCCATTAATGGAGTTTTTCTTTAAAGTGTATTAGGTTTAAGAAAGAATGAAATGAAAAAAACAATATATAATTGTATCAAAATGGCCTTGGCCGAAATTCACTAAGGGAAATACAAGTTTTTTTAATTTCAATTTCATTTCACTTACATTTAATCAACTTGCATAAATATCTTAATAACACTTTATTAGATATTTAATTAAGTCAACAAATGCAACTAAGAATAATATAACTCTTATATTTTAAGTGTATGGCCGAAATTATGAAGAAATAAAGGAAAAAGATATTTTTATTTTTCAAACAATTTTGAACAAATATCTTAAGAAGTCAAAATCAATTTGACAACCTTTTCCTTTAATGTAAAGTCAAACATTTACATTTATAATCATTTCCTAACTTTATCATTTGGTGATATATTTATATTTTAATTATATTAATCATTTAACAATTAAATAATTAAATAATTAATTAAATACAAATATGCAAATATATGTATTAGATTTACTTTAAATATCTCAAATACATATATTGATGATATATGTCAAATACCTTTATTTGACTATTTATTAATGTGTATTTAATAATATCACATATTAAAAATAAATACACATTAATTAGGAAATGACGGTTCGGCCCGTTCGCATGTATTTTTCGTTTAACGATTAAACGATTTATAAATAATCATCATTATTCATAAATGTTGCTCTAGTGCTCTACGAGTATGTTTCATTATTGAGACTCTCTAGATTCAGGTATATCCGTCACGAAATCCAATTTCGTGTCCATAATCTATCCACCCGTAGATTATGACGATCACGGATAAACTAGCTGAATCATACAGGTCGAGGTCATTGCATACGTATAATCCCTCCGTCACAGGTATCCAGATAATCCCAGAGATATAGATGTAAACGTCAAATCTCTATAGGTATTATCTCGTCGACGTATCTATTAGCAATCTTTAAATAACACTCGGAACTTACTTCCGATGTATACTGTGGCCACAGATTTAACAGACTGCTAATTATATATGGACTACCTATGCTCTGTACACAGAACTGACGGATCCTATCTTGACACACACATGATATCCTGAGGATCGATCCACACCCAACGAACAGGCGGAGGTCTGATCTAAATAGATCGGTGACGTGACTGCCATCTAAGTGTGGAGGATGTCTCATACATCCACAGTGGTGTCTCAAGTCGAAGGACCACTATGCTACTACAACCCGAGAAGATTCTTATTGACGTTGGCGTACCATCCATTAAGAATCTTCGGTGAGCCGTTCAGTGTTTATCCACTATAAACACCTACACGTCTATACGAGTCTCCATAGAATCATGGTTCATTGGGATAAACCATCGGACCAAGTCTCGATATATGACATGTATTGGGTCTCAACAGATTTGTCTAACCGACCCGTGTTAGCAAATCTTGACCAGGAACTATGTTTGATAATATTCATATAGCAGTGACACTTCCCAATGTCAATTACAACTAACTTTGTAACTGTGTACTGTACTGCATTATATTTATCGGGCCTTTGTCTAATATATACATATCACTAAACCACATTTAGTTTCAATCTAATCGTAATCAGATCGAATACGTATATAAGAACAAGAGGTGCAACCATAAATAAGTAATATTATGGAATAATGGGATGTTCGTATTCATGAATCAGACATAAATACGGTCCGGATTGGCGCTCTGAGCACCAACCCCAACAGTTAATGGTGTGGTTCAGGGGCTGTTTTGATGAGGTAAAGGGGCTGTTCGGGATGTGTTTTGGTCAGGCAATGAGGGTTTCTTTGGTTTGTGATCTTCGGTTATTGAGAGTGAGGGAGAGTGGTGTCAACAAGCTTGGGTGTTTCTTTGTGTGTTGTGATTTTCGTGTGAGTTTGTGTGTATGAGCTAGGGCTTATTTGTGGTTTGTGCGAGAGAGAGAGAGTTCGTGAGCAGGGTTTATTTTCTGTGTGTTTGTGCGTGAGGGTGAAAATAGTTGGGGGGAGGATGGCTTGGAAAAGTGTTGTTTATATAGAAAGAGGCTAGGGCTTCACCTTGTCTCACAAGGAAGAGATATTTTTAGTGTTGAGCAAGGAAAGTCAAAGATTGAGGGGGGACAAATTTGGGCTAGATTAGGAATACAAAATATTTAATTTGTTATAATTGATTTTAATTAGGCATGACATCTTTTTAATTTAGTATGTGATTTTGTTTAGTTAGGAAGGAATCTTGTGTAATTGGTGGGTGAATATCTTAATTAAGGAATTAAAATATTTGATTGATTTTAATGTTTATTTTAATTTGGTATGTGATTTTTAGATTTGTTTTGATTTCACCATGCGTTAAATATGTGTTTTAAGTGGGCTTGGGTGTGTGGGCCAAGGCTTGGGCGAATTGGGCTTAATGTGAGGTTAGCAGGAAAACCAGAATTACCGACACCGTTCGAACGCTTCCTCGAACGCGGCACGAACGCCCGCAATCTGTTTGCCGTTCGAACGCATACACGAACTTAGCACGAACGAAAACAGTGAACCTTGTGAAATGAATCCGATGACGTTACTTATTCTGAATTTCCCATTCCGACGTCCGTTTCTCGTGACTTCCGTGACTTAAAAGGTATTGCCTCCAAATGAGACTCATCATAGGGACTTATATGCAAAAATGCAGTGCCTACACTAACCTCTGAATATGAGACTTCACCTCCTTTTATATAGGATCCCAAATTGACCATTCTACCAACCCATGATGTCAACCGTCATCACCAGACCATCATTGCCCTCATGTTGCTTTCCCAAACCACTCAAAAAATAACTGTACTGCTTCTGGGTTCATCCCCTATCACTAGAAACACATCATCACAATCTTTACCCACTACTACACACTTTAGGTTTTCTCCTAAGGTTTATAGAATAAAGTTATAATAATATTAGTTTCTTTTATTATTTTTCATTTTTTCTCTCTAGATTGCTAGATTAGTTCTAGAGTCTATACCAGATCTTTTTATTCTTTTGTACTTCTAGGATTTTTTATTTAATAATAATTACTCAAGTTAGGGCTTCTTAGGTTCAAGACTTGGGTGTTGTTGATAGATGTTTCTCATTTCAAGAACAATATTGGAAATTAACACCGTCAAACAAACTTCCTTCAAGTAGTGAATTTGTTTGGTTAGTAAAGGGAACCAAAAACAAATTTAGCAAGCAAACTAGAAGAACACAGAGACAAGAATTACATGGTTCGGCGGAAAGTGGCTCCAACTTACGTCCACAGAGAAAGGATGTGTATTTTATTACATGCTCGTTATCAAAACCGACCCGAGCTACAAGTGGGAGAGGGTGATATAAGAATACAAAAAAAAAGCCTGGTATAAGTCTCTTAATGTTGGGGTTTTGGCGCGGGCACAGCTGAAGCCGCGGTACGGGTGAAATCGTAATTTTAAAACTTTTTAAATTACCGAATAAATTATTCAATATCCAATATGAATAATTTATTCATATTTCACCTAAACATATTTATTCGATATCAAGTAACGACATAAATAACTAAGAAACCTCGCGAAACTTTTACGAAAATATTTTTCCGCAAAATGGTATAAAACGCGTTCTTGACCGAACTGACTGCCCAATGCACATAGGGGCTGCCCATGTCAGGCCAAATAGTGCTAGGGCAGTCCATGGGCTGCCCTAACAGTGACAAATTTACTGTTTGGGCAGCCGTCACCCAGTTGGCTCAAAAGTCACCCGGTAACGCCGTTTTTCACCGTTTTCACATATTTCAACTCCGAAATAATTTCCGGCAATTGTTCCAACACCCAAAATACATACAATACATTTATATGATATTATTTTCATCACAATGAACCCAGGTTTTCCAGATCTGATTTTGTAACAAAAATAATCAATTTTTCATGCTTTAATCCAACTTTTTCAACATTAATCAAATTAATCACAACACCATAATTGAAGCACCCAAGAACAATTCTAGGCATTACAAGAGTGGTCATAACACTCTAGAATGGTAACATATCATCAAATGATCAAATTGAACAAATATTACACTAATATCATTCAAATCAACTTCACACATGCACTAAACCTCCAAATCATCCTCCAAATCAAAAAACCCCAAATTCTTAAGAAAAGAAGAAACCCTATAATCTTACTAGATCATCAATAAATAAGAAACATGCTTTCTAAGCTTTAAGGATATATAAAATTACCTTTAATTCTCCTAATTCCTTAAGCTTTTTCTTGATTTTCTTCATTTTCCATCTTGAATCATCAAGCATAATTTGGGAGGTATTTTGAAGGAAGCATTCGGCCATTAGAAACCATCAAAGAGGAAATAAAAAATTTTCCCTTTTTAAATCATCATGACCGACCTAGTGGGGGCAATTTGGTCATTTTATAATTTAATTTCATTAAATTAAAAGTAAGCTTTATGTTAGCAAATCAAATTTGCACACATTAAGCTTAATTTAAAACATGCCACATGTATCAATAATAAGTAAACATATTGCATAATATTTATGTAATATGGAAATTATTTAATTATTCAAATATTTAACATTTAAATATCTAAATAATTAATTAATATAATAATTTTTATTTATGAATTTTTATTTACATTAAATAACAAATACTTATATTAATGGCATGTGTCAAAGTCTCATTTGACAATTAATTAATGTGTATCTAATCAAATTATGTATTAAATACAAATACACAATAATTACGATTGATCAAAAATGCATTTAAGCATGTATTTTTGTTTAACCATTTAAATGATTCGAATTAACTAATTTAATCCGGTGAAGTATTATGAATAATCTGTATTATTCATAACGCGTTGCCCAAGTGCTCAACGAGTACACTTCATATTATGAGACTCTCTAAGTTTAGGTTTATCTGTCACAAAATCCAATTTCGTGTCCATAATTCACCCACTCATGAATTATGACGACCACAGATAATCTCGCTAAACTATGCAAGTCGAGGTCATTGCATACGTATAATCCCTTCGTCACAAGCTATCCACATTATACCTGAGATATAGATAAGAACGTCAAATCATTATGGTATAATATAGTCGACTTTCAAATTTACGATCTCTAAATATCACTCGAAACTTGCTTCCAAAGTTATACCACGACCATGGATTTACTAGATCACAAACACGTGTAGGATACATATGCCCTGTACATAGGACTGACAGATTCTATCTTGATACGCACTGGATATCATGAGCATCAGTCCACACCCAACGACTAGGCGGAGGTCTGATATAAATAGATCAGTGACGTGACTGCTATCAAAGTGTGGAGGATATCTCATATATCCACTGTGGTATCTCAAGTCGAAGGACCATTATGCTCGCTCAAATCGAGAAGATTCCTATTGACGTTGGTGTACCATCTATTAGGAAATCTTCAGTGAGTCGTTCAGTGTTTGTCAAATAAACATATACATGTCTATACGAGTCTCCTGAGACTCATGGTTCATTGGGATAAACCATCGAACCAAGTCAAGATATACGACATGTACTGGTCTCAGTGGATTTTACTAACCGAACCGTGTTAGTAAATCTTGACCAGAAATTTTATTTAAGGATATACAACTTATAGAGACGCTTCCCAATGTCAATTACAAACTACGTTGTAACTACGCACTACATTGTAAATCCTAGGGTCATTGTCTAATATACTCATATCACTAAATCAGATTTAGTTTCAATCTAATCATAATTAGATATCTAATCGTAATTAGATCGAATATGTATATAAAAGACAAGAGGTGCCACAATTAAATAAGTAATATTATGGAAAAATTCATTGATCATATTCATGAATCGGACATAAATACGATCCGAATTGGCACTCCGAGCACCAACCCTAACACTTAGGTGGTTGGGTGCTGACTTACTTTCTCTCTCTCTATCACTAACTCTCCAACTCTCAACTTCTCTCTAAGAGGTGAGATGTAAAATTTGACAACCCATGAATATGAGACTTCACTCCCTTTATATAGGCTCTCAAATCCACTGTTCTACCAACCAATGATGTTAGCCGTTATCATCAGACCATCATTGCCCTCATGTCCCTTTCCCCAACCACTCAATAAATAGTTGTACTACTACTGGGTTCAACCACCTCTGTCAGTGGAAACCCATCATCACAATCTTTTTCCACTGCTACACACTTCATTGATGCGATAGCCTATGGTTCAACTACTTCAGCATTGTTTCATCCTATAAACAGCTGTCAGAGTCTTCCTTCAATGAGAGTCGTTGATCAATTTGTTATTGGAGTTGGTGCTTGGAACGCCAATCCGAATTATGTATTATACATTTTATTATTTATCAATAAAATAACTATATTTTCATTTCATACCTTATTAAAGGTATTGTCATTATGCATATTAGATTGATGTATAGATATTCTAAGAATGACATCGACCTTAGAATAGTCACGTAGTAATAATGGACACTAGGTGGTCCGACATTGAGATAAGTATTACTATTGTAAACTATTCTTAAAGTATATATATTTTCCTAGTCATTGGTTTTGGAATACGGTCGAATTCCTATAACCTAAAAGACTAGCACATGTCGTTTATTGGAATTGGAGTTCCAATGGTTTAACCCGATGTACCATGAGCTTTGGAAGCTCGTATAGATATGTGGGTATTGGTTGGACCGAATACTGAATGACTAACAAGTGATTCCTAATAGTTGGAAGTACACACCCCCATCAATAGGAATCTCCTCGAGTCAAGTAGCATATGTAATCTCTTGACTATAGGATAATATTGATTTTGTGTGAGATCCTCCCTACTTTGATGTCATGTATGTCAGAAACCTTTCGTGGTCTGACCTCTAGATGTTCATTGGGTGTGGACCGATGCACTCGTTAATCAAGTGTGAATCAAGAGAGGATATGTCGGCCCGTATGTGTACCATAAGAGGTTTAGGTATCCATGTAAGTAAGTCACGATTCTTAAAACTTTGGCCAAAGTCGATCTCCTAGGGTGAATTGTATCAGTTGTAAAGAATTATGGACATGTCGATATGAGATGTGCGCCTCAAAAACTTGACGGTGTACTCTATGTTTCCTAAGTATAACTCGAATAGCCTACGACGAAGGGATTGTTAAACATATATGATGACCTCGACTTGTATAATTTAGAAAGTTTGTTCATGTTCTTCACGAATTCAGAGGTGGCCGAATTATGTACATATTAGCTAGGCTTATATGACGAACATGTCTGAACTTAGAGAGTCCCAATATGAAGTGTACTCATTGAGCACTTAGGTAGCTTATTAATTTTGATAAAAGATAATATTCGATATTATAATTATCAACTAAGATAATCAAATGTTATTGGATAACATTGATTATTTACTTTAACCTAATTGGATTAATTCAATATTTACACAAGGACTTTGTCTTAATTTCATAATTATCTCTACCATTTGAGGATATTATGGTAATTGCAAGTATGTAATTATAGGTGTTTTTGGTTTGATTTAATTGGATTAAATCAAAGTGGAAAACATTGAACTTATCTATTTCCTAATCTTTGTCTTGGTTTAATTGGATTAAATCAAAGTGGTAGACAATGGAGATTAGTCACACTTAATTATACATATTTGGAAAAATTAGATTAAGCACACATAAAAGTTGATTAGAACTTTATTAATTAAAAATTACTTAATTTTTGCTATAAATAGCAAGCTTTATGAAGGTTTTAATTAAGCTTAAGAAAGCTAATACAAGCAATTCTTGGAGAAATTAGCCTAGAGAAGAGAAGTATTTAAAGAATCTTTGGAAGATCTCTACAATATTTAAACAATGAGGAATTAAAATTGGATCTTGGAGTTAAGCTTGCTTGCATTAGAATCAAGATTAAATCTTGGAGTCAAGCTTGCTAATCCTTGGAAGTTCTTCAACCATTTTAACAAAGGAGAAGTAGATTGGATCTTGCATCAAGCTTACTAGGTAAGTTTGAACTTCTATTAAGCTATGTTCTTCATTATGTATTGGATGCATGATTACATAGCTTGAAGTTGAAATAAGGCTAATAGATTGTGTTAGGATGATTTGGAAGTATAAACACAATATACTTGTTAATTAGGTCAAAGATGTTCATGTTGGACATGGAAAAATCAATAAGAGTTTGGAACTATAGATTAATACTTAGAGCTATGGATACCATTATAGAATTACTTGACCGTTTTTGGGTGAACTAGAATTGTTCATGAGATATTTCATAGTGGGATTCTAAATTGGTTTGTGTTTTGATTTAAACAAATGCATATAAGTATTTAGAATACAAATATGCTAGTTGTATAATGTGTGTTGATGGTGGTTATGATGCTAAAATTGAATTTTAGGTGTATTTGAAGTATTAGGAGAAGATTGGAAGTGATTAGTATTGGTTTGATGTAGAATATGTTCACTGCCTAGGGCAGCGTCGCGACTCTGACCCTTCAGTGTCACGACACCAAGCATCAGACCTAAGAGCGTCGTGATACATGCCCTTATGTGTCACGACGCTGAGACGTTTAGCTCTTGTATCGCTCTCGCACTTTGGAGCATCTCGATGCCCAAGCTTTCGCGTCTCGATGCATAGAGCTGATTCATACTGAAACTTTATTTTCTTTATTTTGAAGTTTTCGGACTCCGTTTTGGTCCTCGTTTTGTCATACGGACTTGAAATGGAATGTAGTTTTACATAAAAATATTTTAAAATAAAATCATGCTAGATATACATGGGTTAGACCTACTTCCACTTCTTGGGATACCGATCCGACCCTAGGGGTTCCATATCTGCCCCAACGGAATGGTATTAGTAGCAAGACTTAACCACACAACACATGTTGCATGTTAGACATGTATTTGAATATATGCCTCTATATTTTAATTTAACTATGCATAATTTATATTGGATAATGTTATAAATTCTCTAATATATATAATATTAGAGAATGAGAGACATGTCCTTTAAGTAGTGTCTTATGGGAAATGCACAATGATGAAGGCACATGTCCTCTAAGTTGGAAGGATAAGTCCCTAGGCTTAAAAAGGCATAAGGGAAGGGGCATAACCCTTATGAGGGTTATACCCCAAACAAAAGGGTACATTCAAATATACCCTTCCATGACTATATAAAGAGGCCTTGGGGGTTCACTCTAGACATCCTGAAAAATATATAAGTCTTCCATTGTTTTAGAAAGTCATCTTCAAAGAGAGTTTCCTCTATTTCCTTGTTCAAGTTCTTGTTAAAGGAGTGCCCATTCTACAAGAAGCATCCAAGTAATCATGAGAGAACGTTAGCCACAAAACCATTTGTACAGCACCGAGGCGGGGCTAATAAGTTCTCAAGGACAAAGACAACTCGACTTGGATTCTGTTTTATCATCTTCAATTTCTTCAGGTTTTTTCTAAGTTTCATGGTCTAAGTTTTAATTTAAATAAGTTATTTGATGAATGCATGTTAAATTAATGCATGTTAGTGAATGTTTAAGTTGTCTGTATCATGTTAATTTCATTTAATGACACATATTTACCAAGAATCTTAAGAACTTTTTAAATTTAAGTGTTGTTAGATGAAATTTTACATGTTTAAATTGTCAATTTTCTGGAAAATATGTTCTATGCATTAAAAATATGCATGGGCGTTCGAACGCCCGACGAACGCATAGGCAAAAATTTTGTTTTTCGTAGTCTCGTTCGAACGTGTCTTTAAACGAAACTCGAACGCCAGTCTTCTGCCAAAGAATGTTCGAACACGAATGTGAACTCTATGGAACACTTCGTTCGAATGCGTTTACGAACACAACATGAACGTGAACTCTCCAGAACACTTCATTCAAACGTGTTTACGAATGCTACATGAACGTGAACTCACTGGAGAGTTTTGTTCAAACGAATTAATGAACGTGACACTAATGAAATTAATCCTTGAATTATTTTAGATTCAAAAAATAATAACATAGACTTAGATTAATTTATATTACCATGTGTGACATAATGTTATCTTAGTAAAATCATATACTGTATTACCATAAACTTGGAAATATAGGTTTAGGTTAATATTATGGTGTTCAATTATCACAAGCACACACATAGTGATAAAGTTGAAAATTAATCGTGTGTTGCATACTTGGTTGAGAATTAAAAGTGTAACTTTATACAAATAATTTCGTCCAAGTTTTATTGACTTATATATATACACATACATATCTACAGATATTCATTATTAAATTGTGAATTGAAGTGTAATACTAAGTTTGAATGTTTAAGATATTCTATTGAGAAAGTGTTTCAAGGATATTCTGTCAACAAGGCGATAAGAGCCTTAGTGGGCAGGGATTTAAGTGGTTACTCCGGACCCCCCTCATCCTATGGGAATATTTCCTATTCATTTATCATAAGAAATCTTAGTCGTAAATTCAAGGACTTGTGTTATTTGGTACTACTGTAGAATATAACAACGAGTGAATTCTTAGTATATCACTTAAACAAGATTACACGTTTGATTGTTGTTTAATTTGTCTTTTATAGACTTATTGACTACTATTGATTTCTCCAGTTACATATGGCTAGCGAAAATATCACAGTACCGGTCGCTCATGGAGAAAAATCGGAAAAATTTAGTGGAGAAAACTTTAAACAATGGTAGAGCAAATATGGTAGAGCAAATATCTTAAGAACTTTTTAAATTTAAGTGTTGTTAGATGAAATTTTACATGTTTTAATTGTCAATTTTCTGGAAAATATGTTCTATGCATGAAAAATATGCATGGGCGTTCGAACGTCCGACGAACGCATAGGCAAAAATTTTGTTTTTCGTAGTCTCGTTCGAAAGGTCTTTAAACGAAACTCGAACGCCAGTCTTCTTCCAAAGAATGTTCGAACGCATTTATGAATGCAACATAAATGTGAACGCTATGGAACACTTCGTTCGAATGCGTTTATGAATGCAACATGAATGTGAACTCTCTGGAACACTTCATTCGAACGTGTTTATGAATGTTACATGAACGTGAACTCACTGGAGAGTTTCGTTCAAATGAATTAACGAACGTGACACTAATGAAATAAATCCTTGAATTATTTTAGATTCAAAAAATAATAACATAGACTTAGATTAATTTATATTACCATGTGTGACATAATGTTATCTTAGTAAAATCATATATTGTATTACCATAAACTTGGAAGTATAGGTTTAAGTTAATATTAGGGTGTTCAATTATCACAAGCATACACATAGTGATAAAGTTGAAAATTAATCGTGTGTTGCATACTTGGTTGAGAATTAAAAGTGTAACTTTATACAAATAATTTCGTCCAAGCTTGATTGACTTATATATATACACATACATATCTACAAATATTCATTATTAAATTGTGAATTGAAGTGTAATACTAAGTTTGAATGTTTAAGATATTCTATTGAGAAAGTGTTTCAATGATATTCTGTCAACAAGGCGATAAGAGCCTAAGTGGGCAGGGATTTAAGTGGTTACTCCAGACCCCCCTCATCCTCTGGGAATATTTCTTATTCATTTATCATAAGAAATCTTAGTCGTAAATTCAAGGACTTGTGTTATTTGGTACTACTGTAGAATATAACAACGAGTGGATTCTTAGTATATCTCTTAAACAAGATTACACGTTTGATTGTTGTGTAATTTTTCGTTTATAGACTTATTGACTACTATTGATTTCTCCAGATACACATGGCTAGCGAAAATATCACAGTACCGGTCGCTCATGGAGAAAAACCGGAAAAATTTAGTGGAGAAAACTTTAAACAATGGTAGAGCAAAATATTGCTCTATCTGACAACACTATAGTTAGCTAAGTACCTCAAAGATCCTCCGGGTCATGTGGAGGGAGAAACAGAAACAGCGAAGCAACTGCGAGAAGAGACATGGTCGTCAGACGACTTCTTGTGCAAGAATGACCTCTTGGGAGGACTTGACAATACCCTATACAATGTGTATCAAGGCATGACTTATGTGAAGATTCTCTGGGAATCTCTCGAGAAGAAATACAAAACAGAGGATGCCAGAGAAAAGAAATTTTTCATGGGTAGGTTCTTGGACTACAAAATGGTAGATTCAAGAACGGTAATGTCTCAGTTTGTTGAACTACAATTGATCATTCATGAAATATTGGATGAAGGAATGAAATTCTGCGAGATATTTCAAGTTGCCAAAATCATTGAAAAGTTACCTCCATCATGGAAGGACTTCAGGAGCTATCTGAAACAAAAAAATAAATAGATGAGTCCTGAAGTCCTTGGAGTCCGATTGAGGATCAAATAGGACAACAAGAAGTCTGAGAAGGCCAACTACAAGACTATGGAGTCTAAGGCCAACATCGTCAAGGGTGGAAAGGGGGTAGCAAAAAAAGAAAGAACAGTGGAGCTAATTTTTCCCAAGAAAACAAGAAGTTCAATGGGAAGTGCTACATCTGTGGAAAAAACGTTCACATGGCAAATGACTGCAGAAATAAGAGGTCTCAAGACAAAGGCAAGAAAAAAAATGAGCAGCTATTGTAATTGAAGATGAGCAGCTAACTGATGAGATCTCAGAGATGAACCTCTCAGCAATTGTAACAGAAGCCAACTTGGTTGGGAATCCGAGAGAATGGTGGGTAGACACTGGGGCTAATCGTCATATATGTGCTGATAGCAAGATGTTTTACTCGTATCAGAAGGTCGATGGTGGCGATCATCTGAAAATGGGAAACTTGTCTACCTCTAGAATGGTTGGACAAGGCACGGTGGTTTTGATAATGACATCCGGAAATGAGCTTACATTGAAGAATGTTTTGCATGTTCCTGATATTCATAAGAACTTGGTTTTGGGCTCTCTCTTTAGCAAGAATGGCTTTAAGCTTGAATTTATTTCTGACAAGTTTGTACTGTCTAAAAATAATATTTATGTAGGAAAATGATACCTCACTGAGGGCCTTTTCAAGTTCAATGTAATGACTGTTAATTGACACAGTGCTAATAATAAAGCTATATCTTCCGCTTATATTATTGAGTCACAAAATGTATAGCATGGGAAGTAAGGACATGTTAATTGTGATACAATGCATAAATTAATTAACATGAACCTTACACCTAAATTTACAATTGATAACCAACATAAATGTGAGGCATGTGTTGAATCAAAAATGCATAGAGCATCATTTCATTCCATAGAACGAAGTTCTGAACCCTTGGAACTTGTACACTCCGATGTGTGTGATATGAATATTGTACAAACAGGAGGCGGTAAAAAGTACTTTGTTACTTTTATCGATGATAGCACAAGATTCTATTGTGTATTTACTGATGAGCAAAGATGAAGCTATTGAGAGCTTTATACACTATAAGAACGAAGTTGAAAATTAACTTGGCAAAAAAATCAAAAGAATCAAGAGTGATAGAGGAGGAGAATATGTGTCAGCATTTGATGAATATTGTTCCAATCATGGAATTATTCATGAAACTATTGGTCCTTATTTGCCTCAACAAAATGGGAATATTGAGCACAAAAATAGAACATTGAAGGAAATGATAAATGCCATGTTGACAAGCTCTAGTTTACCCCAATAGTGAGATTGATTCCATCCTACAAAACCATACTTGGGAGTTGGTTGATCTTCCTCCAGGTTATAAGCCATTGGGCTATAAATGGATATTCAAACGGAAAATGAAACCGGATGGATCAATAGATAAACATGTCCACTACTAGTTTTAAAAATTGGATTTTTGATATTGGATATGATACTCACATATGTACTGATGTGCAAGATCTGCAGATTAGCAGGAGACTGGCTTCAGGTGAGATCGACCTACGAGTCGAAAATGGGATGAGAGTCGCTGTTTTGGCCGTTGGCACCTATGTTTTGGATCTGCCCTTGGGGCATATACTTACAATAGGCGACTGTTATTTTGTACCTAGTTTGACTATGAATATCATCTCTGTATCTAGTTTAACCAGATGCGGGTATACCTTTGTATTCAGGAACACTGGGTATTTTGTATATAAAGATGATATTGAAATATGTACAGTAGATGTGAATAATGATCTTTATATTTTGAATATAAATGAATCTCAAACATATAACATGACAAATAAAAAGCTCAAATTGAGTAAAACAGATGAGACTTATTTATGTCATTGTCGTCTGGGACACATTAACAAGACTCATATATCCACTCTTTCCAAGAATGGATACTTGGACGGATTTGATCCTAATTCATATGATGTCTGTAAATCTTTTTTGTTAGGCAAAACGCCTAAAACACCTTTTAGTGGTAAAGGTGTACGTGCCACCGAGTTGTTAATCTTTGTTCATAGTGATGTATGTGGGCCCATGTCTAGCCAGGCTAGAGGTGGATACGAATACTTCGAAACATTTACGGATGATGCATCGCGTTATGGTTATGTGTATCTTATGAAACACAAGTCGGAAACTTTTGAGAAATTCAAAGAGTTTCGACACGAAGTAGAAAAACAGACTGGAAAAAGTATTAAGACATTGCGGTCGGACCGTGGTGGAGAATACTTAAGCTTTGTGTTTCAAAATTACTTAAAAGAATATGGTATTCTTTCGCAGTGGACTCCTCCCGGAACACCTCTATTGAACGGTGTGTCCGAACGGAGAAACCAAACTTTGTTGGACATGGTAAGGTCAATGATGAGTCACACAGAGCTACCAATTTCCTTATGGGGATACGCATTAAACAATGCAATACTTATTTTTAATAAGGTTCCGTCAAAGTCTGTTGGATAGACTCCATATGAGATTTGGACAGGAAAGAAACTGGGTTTCTCATTCCTGAAGATTTGGGGATGCTGGGCATATGTTAAACGTTTGGATAGTACCAAACTAGAACCCAAATCGGATAAGTGTCTATTTATAGGTTATCTTAGGGAAACCAAAAGATATTATTTATATGACCCACAAGAGAACAAAATATTTGTTGCTCTTCATGTGGTTTTCCTAGAAAAGGAATTCATAAATGCAGTGGTAAGTGGGAGGAAAGTAGAACTCGATGAAAATCGAAGTGATACTGTTCCTAACAATGACCCCCTCACGGAACACGAACAGTCCATCAGGGATGAGACTATTCCATAATCTTCTAATACACAAGAACCGCGTAAGTCAGAGAGAGTCAGAAAACAACCTGAGAGGTATGGGTTTCTGATCTCACCTCATGTAGACATTAATCTTATTGAGGAAGATGAACCGGCTACGTATGAGGAAGTGATACAAGGTATCGAATCCACTTTATGGCAAGAAGCCATGAAGTCCGAAATGGATTCCATATATACCAACCAAGTTTGGACACTGGTTGATGTCCTAGAAGGCATTAAGCCCATTGGTTATAAATGGGTCTTCAAAAGGAAGACGGACATGAAAGGCAACATACAAACGTACAAAGCTAGGCTTGTAGCTAAAGGTTATCGTCAACGATATGGTGTCGATTATGACGAGAATTTTTCACATGTTGCCATGATGAAATCCATTCGGATAATGCTTGTTATTGATACATATTTCCATTATGAAATATGGCAGATGGATGTCAAAATCGCTTTCCTTAACGGAAACCTTTTGGAGGATGTTTATATGCAACAACCTGACGATTTTGTCGTACCCAGACATGCAAACAAGGTTTGCAAGTAAAACCGATCCATTTATGGATTAAAGCAAGCATCGCGTTCTTAGAACCAACATTTTGATGAGATCATAAGAGAATATGGTTTCATTCAAAACGAAGATGATTCTTATGTATATAAGAAGGTTATTGGGAGCACACTGACATTCATTGTCCAATATATTGATGAGATGTATTGCTTATTGGCAATGACATTCCCATGCTACAATCGGTGAAAGCTTGGCTTTCATTAAAATTCTCTATGAAAGACCTGAGAGAGGCAGCCTTTATTCTAGGAATAAGGATCTACCGAGATAGATCTAGAAAGCTGCTTGGACTCTCCCAGAGCTCGTACATTGACAAAGTGTTGAAAAGATTCAACATGGATCAGTCCAAGAGGGGGCTGCTTCCGGTGTCACATGACGTCTCTCTATCTAAGGATATGTGTCCTAAAACTCAAAATGAGAGAGATGCAATGATTCGGATCCCGTATATTTCAACAGTTGGATCGATAATGTACACCATGATATGTACGCGACCTGATGTCTCATATGCTTTGAGCATGTGCAGTTGCTATCAGGCCGATCTAGGTGATGGTCACTGGATTACTGTAAAGAACATCCTTAAGTATCTTAGACGAACTAAGGATGCTTTCTTAGTCTATGGGGAAGGAGAACTTGAGGTGACTGGGTTCGCCGATGCAAGTTTCTAAACCGATAAAGACGACTGTAAGTCGCAATCAGGGTACATATTTTGTTTGAACAACGGTGCAGTGAGCTGGAAATCTTCCAAGCAAGAGACTGTTGCCGATTCAACAACAAAAGTGGAATATATTGCTGCAGCTGAGGCAGCAAAAGAAGCAGTTTGGATCCGTAAATTCCTAATTGGATTATGAGTAGTTCTGTTAGCAGCTGAGCCCGTACCTTTGTATTGTGACAATAATGGGGCTATAGGACATGCTAAGGAACAGCGGTCTCATCAACAATCCAAGCATGTACTTCGACGATTTCATCTGATTCGTGAGATCATACATCGTGGCAATGTGAATATCGAAAAGATCGCATCAGATGATAATATTGCAGATCCGCTGACGAAAGCTATATCTCAGTAAACGTTTGAGCGACATGTACATAGTTTAGGTGTTAGATACCTAAGTGATTGGATATAGGCCAATTGGGAGATTGTTGGACAATTATGATCCATAGCATCACTATTTGTAAAAGACATTGTGTTTTTGTACAAATTAACAATGTGACAAAAGAAAATTGCTATTTTATCATTATTGTAATTGGATTACTTGGATATATATAATGATAAAAGTCCATATGGTTAAATCAGATTAATAAGATATGAGACAGTATTAATCCATGAACGGTTTAATCATTAAATATCCCTAGTCATAGTATTATCGAGAATGGACATCGATAATGCGGAATAGACTAGTATTACACTTGTGCGAGTTATGGAAGCTTAACGAAATAGTTCTCATAAATTTAGGTATTGGATACTTATGCAAGTGTAATAAGAGCATCTGTTAGCTGTTGGACCGGGAACAGTTTCGCTCTGGATAGACCCCCTCGGAATCCCATTGGTAGTATGATTATATGTCTATGGGAATTCGAATCAAGGTAGGTGTATGTGATCTTTAACCTGAGACTTACATCGCTATTACTTGCGACAATCAGTTTACTTTGATATTGGTCGTCTGGAGCTTTAATAGGTTTTGTGTACTCCTCTATTAGGTTCACTGAGAATCGTAGTGTATTGGATGTGATGTCAAGATAGGAGTATCACTTCAGTCATATGGAGATGATGGTCACACAGGATACGGAACTAGTACTCTTAAAAGCTGCAACTATCGGGAAAGTATGACTAGGTCATGACTTTCCGATTACGGAGACTAGTTACTCGAGATCCGATATAGGCTTCGTAGGGGCAGACACAGAGCCAGCCCTAGGCCTAGCATGTGACATCCGATACTGGATCGTATTACACATTACATAGTATTACTACACCTGATACAGATTATATTCCTCGGTGAATATTTCTAGAGAATTGGGTAGGCACGGTGCTTTACTAGAAGCCAAGCATGTCTTGTAAATTGGTGAGAACGTGGTACGGGGTACGCACGTGTCGGATAGTCCGACAACCGTATTTACTGCCAATATATCCAGGAATCTCTTGGGTCGTTTCCCAAAGATTCACCAATGATATTTGACTCAAATAGAATTAATCTGGGATTAATTATGCGAGAGAAAATTAATCTAGGATTAATTGCGGTAATAATTAATCTGGGATTAAATTCGTGTATAAGAGAGAACGCGATTAATTTAGAATTAATCGATAAAATAAATTTAATAGTTAAATTGGATTTTTCTATTTAATTTATTTATTTGGGCTAAAATAATATATCAGATATATTAATTGAAATCAGATTTCTATACGAAATTAAAATTGGATTTTAATTCGGGCGAACGAATTAATTTGGAATTAATTCGAAAGCGACTATCGTAATAATTTTGCGAGGCATAATTATTTAATTAAATTGAATTTAATTATGTTGTGACGACAAATTCGTTTAATTCAGAATTAAACAAACTCGAGTCCAAGTCTAGTTATCTGTTCGAGAAGCCAACTTAAATTTTGAATTTACATGAGGTGGGACCCATGACTTACATCAAATGTCTCACTTTGATGGAAGTAGTTGGCATTAATAAATTTGATTCATTTAACACACACACCAACTTTTGGAAAAACTATTCACTCATCTATCTCTTTTCTCTCAATGGCCGAATTTTCTTCTCTCATGGTGGAAAATTTTTCTTCAAAATTTTCATCAAGCTAGCACTTAGAGAGTCATAAGAGGTGTTAGGGAAACTCACCTAAGGGTCAAAGAACACAATCAAAAGCTTGGAGCTTCATCCAAAGAAAGGAATTTTTGAAATTTCTCCCAAAATCAATGTAAGTATTTCCGCAACTTTACTTGATTAATTCACACATAAAATCATATTTAGGATCTTGGAAGCATGTCTTAGAGACTAACACTTACCTGACTGGAGATCCCAAGATCTAGGTTCAAAATAGATAACTGAAACTTTGTGCAATTCAAAACAAGAACTGTAGAGTTTTATATTCTTTCCCATTCCTGTAATGACGCAGAGTACTATCTGTCAAGGCTACGATAAGCTTAGGCTTTTAATGATCTCTATATTATGAGAAGAGTCCTAATGGGGATTAATGCAGATTACCTCTTTATAGTAGATCACCTATTTCAAGTAAGAAGTGAGGCCGCTTTCATTGCAGTTTTATAAGCTGAATTCCCTAAAGTACTTGATGAATCCAGGACCAATGTTCATGGTCGAAATAAACACAACCATAGAACAGGAAATGGTCGAAGTGAAGCTGTGTGTTGGCAATTGTCTTGGTTTAAACCAACGACAGAACAATTCAAGACTATGGGTCACTTGTTTGCCAAGTAAATCCGATTGTCATACACTAGGAAAGGTTCAAGGCGAAAGCTGCTTATTTCGATGCAGTTTTACTTCACGAATACTCTCTTAAGTGTCTGCATTAATATTAGAGAATTGTGGGAGATTTTTATAAATTCTCTAATATATATAGTATTAGAGTATGTGAGACATGTCTCTTTAGTAGTGTCTTATTGGAAAGGCACAATGATGAAGGGACATGTCCTCTAAGTTGGAAGGATGAGTCCCTAGGCTTCAAAAGGCATAAGGGAAGGGGTATAACCCTTATGAGGGTTACACCTCAAACTAAAAGGTACCCTCAAATGTACCATTCCATGCCTATATAAAGAGGTCTTGGGGATTCATTCTAGACATCCTGAAAAATATATAAGTCTTCCATTGTTTTAGAGAGTCATATTCAAAGAGAGTTTCCTCCATTTCCTTGTTCAAGTTCTTGTTAAAGGAGTGCCCCTTCTACAAAAAGCATCCAAGTAATCCTGAGAGAACGTTAGCCACAAAATCATCCGTAGAGCACCGAGGCGGGGCTAATAAGTTCTTAAGGACAGAGGCAACTCGACTTGGATTCTGTTTTATCATCTTCAATTTCTCCAGGTTTTTTCTAAGTTCCATGGTCTAAGTTTTAATTTTAGTAAGTTATTTGATGAATGCATGTTAAATTGATTCATGTTAGTGAATGTTTAAGTTGATTATAACATGTTAATTTCATTTAATGATACATATTTACCAACAGATATGTATTTCATGTTTTAAATTAAAACTTTGACCTAATTATGTTAATGACTTGATTGTCATAAATGTCCTATGATTAGGTGATTACTTCATTTAAGTAATAGTATTAGTAATGTTGGAGCATTATTGGATGGTCTGTATTGTCAATACGAAGATGAATGAATTCTTACTACTTATATCCAAGATCGTCATTAGTGTGAGGGTATAAGTGCCCGGAACTTAGATTGCTTCGGTAAAATATTAGATGTAGCATGATGAGTTAACACAGTCACTCAATATCTTCATTAGTGTGAGGGTGTACATACGAAGCTCATTAGTGCTCATTGACAAGTATACACATGTAACACGTCTTAATCCAAGATCGTCATTACAGTGAGGATAAGAAACAGTTTAAGAGCAAACTAGAATTCACATGAATGATTGACCTTGAAGGTACCTAATGAGTGTATAAAGGCCAAGATCATCATTAGTGTGAGGCTGGAGTAAATCTCATGGGATCCACTTCCCACTATGAAATTTTGATAGTCAAATTTCTATTTTCCGTTAAGGGAGATTACATAATTACGTAAAGCTATGGGATGACACTAATAGATTTAAAATTCCATAATCAATTAGTGTCATTATTTTGAAATGAAGAATATTTTGCTACTGTTTAAAATGGTTTCTTATAGATAGATGCTGCAAATTCATTGATAAGACTTTTGGATTCTAATAAACTAAAAGAGCCAAGAACTATTTCGAATGGGAAATGAACATTCGCCTTGTCTTGGAGTTTGAACAGTTGACTTATATAACTATCGATCCATTGTATGTTGAAATCGATTCTGACTCCACTCCTAAAGAGCGAGAAACTTTTACATAATAGAATGATGATAACCTGAAGGTGAAATCCTACATTTTAGGATCGATGGTTCGATATTTGTTGAGACAGTACAGAGAGGTACAAGATGCTTGGAGCATTATGAGAACACTCAATGAGTTGTTCGAGGGAAATCAAGAAATCAAAATATATATGAGGTCTAAGAAATTGTTCCGTGCTGAATTCAAGGATGAAGAAGCTGTCGGCATTCATGTTTTGAATATGATCGACCAGATCCGATACTTGGAACGACAAGGCATTGTGATTGATGAACAAATAGACCGTAATTTGATTGTCTTCTTTGCCTAGAACTTCTGTTGGCTTTGTGTTAAACTTCCATATGCACTCTATGCAAGCCAGCTATGAAGATCTCATAACATGTTACGCACTGCAGAACATGTTTTCAGGAAAGACAACCCCACTTTGTACCTCCATGGTGGAGCTGGCTCTTCAAAGACTTCTGGAAGTCAAAGAAAATAAAATTGGGGAAGAATAAGATATCAAAGAAAAACTCCAAGAAGCATAAGTGCAAAACCAAAGTAGCTCGTGATCAATGTCTACAATGCAAGAAGTCTGGGCACTAGAAGAAAGACTGTCCAGAACTGAAAGAAAAGCAGGACACTCAGGTACGATTTGTATTTTTCATAATATTAACATCTCATTAGCCTTAAATGCAAACAATGGATGAGTGTTAGACACTGGTAATCCTACTCATATTCGCAACTCCCTGCAGGTCATGAGGGTTAAAAGAAAGCTAAATAAAATGGAGATCCAGCTTAGAGTTGGCAATGACGAGACATTAGATGTCAAGGCCATAGGAACGGTTGTTCTAGATCTCCATAATGGATGTAAATTAGATTTACATGACTGTTATTATGTATCCTCACTTATCAGACAAATAATATCACTGCCAATATTAGATAAAGAATGATATAAAATAAACATTAAAGATGGAACTTTATGTTTATATGATAAAGATAATTTATTGAAATGTGAATATTTTTTATCTAATGGTCACTATGTTTTAGAAACATATAGAGATGTCTTTAATGTAGAGGATAATACAAGTAGGAAATCTGAATTAAATAATATTGAATTATGACATATGAGATTGGGCCACATAGGTGTCAGACGTCTATCCAAATTGGTAAAAGATGATTTGATTGAAAATCTTACCTTAGATCTTTATCCAAATTTGTGAGTCCTGTATCCAAGGAAATATGACAAAGGCTCTATTTCTTGGTGTTGGACACCGTGCTGGAGATTTATTGGAACTAATACACAGTTGTGTGTGGTCCATTAAATCATGCCGCTCATGATGGTTCAACATACTTCATGACTTTCACGGACGATAAGTCTAGATATGGTTATGTCTATTTGATGAGACATAAATCGAAAACATTTGAAAAGTTCAAAATATTCTGCAACGAAGTAGAAAAACTAACTAGTAAATTCATCAAGTGCCTTCGATCAGATCGAGACGGTGAATACATGAGTGAAGAATTCAAAAATTATTTAAGGGATAATGGAATTCTTGCCTACCAAGAACACCTCAACACAATGGTGTGTCTGAGCGTAGAAATCGTACTTTATTGGATATGGTACGATCAATGATGAGCTATACAGATATTCATTATTAGCTTTGGGATTATGCTTTACTTACTGCAGCCCACATACTTAATAGGGTTCTATCGAAAATTGTTTCTATGACCCCCTATCAGATATGGTTAGGTAGAAATCCAAGTCTTAGATTTAAAGATTTGGGGTTATCTTGCATACGTTAGAGTTATGCAGCGGGATAAACTAGCACCCATGGGTAGGGATGTGTAAAATATCTGCTTAACCTACTGACCCGTCCAATCCGCAACCGACCCGTCCGCCATGTGCGGGTTATTAAGTTAAGTGGTTTGGGTTTGGTGGGTTAGATCCCCAAAACTACGGATTGGATTGGGTTACGGATTGAAAAATTGCCAACCCGCTATAACTCGACCCGCCCACTTAATTAACTGGTAACTGGTACCAAGCTTGAAGTTGATTGATGAAGTCTATTATGTTAAGAACTTTTGTTAGAATTGAGTTTATTTTCAGTAGGTTTAATTTGATTACATTATGACTTTTGAGACCATGCATACCATTTTGAAGTTTATTTGTTATGTTGGTATGTTATTATTTTGAATCATTGATGTGACTTTGGGTATGTTAATAATTAAGACTTTGAGTTCGTTGATTTAATTCTACTATTTTTTAATTTCCTAAGTTGTAAGGCAAAGCCTACTTTTGCTAGAGATGATATATCTCTTTTTTATTGACTTTATGTTTGTGTTGGAATTAAGATTATTCAATGAAATCTACCTTTAATTTTTTGTGTGCATTAGTTATATTTTGAGATTATCAATAACAAATTGTAGTTTGTGATAATTAAAAAAAAAATTTGTTAATGCCAACCCGCCTAAACCCTAAACCCTAAACATGTTTGTGTTGGAACTGAGATTATTCAATGAATATACCTTTAGTTTTTTGTGTGCATTAGTTATATTTTGAGATTATCAATAACAAATTGTAGTTTATGATAATTAAAAAAATAAAATTGTTAATGCCAACCCGCCTAACCCATTGAGTTGAAACCGCCAAAATTTGTAACCAATCCGCCGGATTTAGACTTTGGTGGGTTGGTGGCGGATTGGAATTTTCCCAACCCGCTAGTGGCGGATTGGATAGAAATATTGACCTTTACCCGCCCAATCCAACCCGCGCACACCCCTACCCATGGGGTATAAATATATGTTCGTTGGATGTCTTGATAATTCCATGGGATATCAATTATATGATTCTGAGCAACGAAATGTATTTGTTGTTCGTTTTGCCACTTTTCTTGAAAATGAATTTTCGAGAGAAAGTGGAATTGTAGAAAGATTGAACTTGATGAGTTTGATCCCAACAGTAAGGAACCTGAGATGGAACCAGAGATCCAACTAGATGAAGGATCTACATCACAGGTTCTACGTAAGTCGAATAGAATATCAATGCCTCTTGAGAGATTATTTTTAATATCTAATATGAGGAAACTTTTTTTAAAAAAATCATGTTAAAATCCATTATGATTCTTTTAGCCATTGCTGCATATTACGACTATGAGATATGACATATGGATATGAAAGCTGCTTTCCTAAATGTATTTCTTGAGGAGGATATCTATATAGAACAACCAGAGGGTTTCGTATCCAGTGAGACTTCAAACTTAGTTTGTAAGCTCCAGATTTCTATTTATGGACTTGAACAGACATCTCGAAGCTGGAATCGTCATTTTGATGAGATAATTAGATTATCTAGATTCATGAAGAACGAGGAAGAACTATGTGTTTATAAGAAATTTAGTGGGAGCATGATAGTTTTCCTAGTCTTGTATGTAGATGACATCTTTATCTTTGGAAATGATATAGGATTGATGCAAAGTATGAAAGTCTACATTTCCAAGAACTTCTCTATGAAAGATATGGGTGAAGCTTCATATATATTAGGTATAAGCCTCTACCGGGATAGAGTTAGGAAGCTTATAAGGTTATTGCAATCGACGTACATAGATAAGATGTTAGAAAGGTATGGTTTCACCAACAGCAAGACATCAAAGAAAATATCGCTTAATTAGAGAAATTATTGAACGAAAAGACATAATGGTCCTGAAGGTTAAAGAACTAGACAACATAGCAGACCCGCTTACAAATGCCTTACCTCCTAAGTTATTTGATAAACATGTGGAGGAGATGGGATAGCGGTACCATCCAGATTGGCACTAAGCAAGTCGAAGTTTGTTGGAATTGGTACTTGGAGCGCCAATCCGAATGATGTATTGTACATTTTATTATTTATTAATAAAATAACTACATTTTCATTTCATACCTTAATAAAGGTATTGTCATTATCCATATTAAATTTATGTATAGATATGCTAAGAATGACATCGACCTTAGAATAGTCATGTAATAATACTGGACACTAAGTAGTCTTACATTGGGATAAATATTACTATTGTAAATTAGAATACGGTCGAAATCTCATAACCTAGAAGACTAGCATATGTTGTATATTGGAATTGGAGTTCCAATGATTTAACCCGATGTACCATGAGCTTTGGAAGCTCGTATAGACGTGTGGGGATTGGTTGGACCGAATACTGAATGACTCACTGGTGATTCATAATAGTTTGAAGTACACACCACCGTCAATAGGAATCTCCTCGAGTCGAGTAGCATATGTAATCTTTTGACTATAGGATTGTAGAGGTTTTTGGCGAAAATCCGGTAATGCAGCGGAATCGCGGAAAATCAAAATTTTCCGATTTCAAAATTTTTCTTGGATCAATTATATAAAATTATTTATTTAATTACCCAATTATCAAATTCTGAAAAATTAGACAAGAAACCAAATTTCTTGGTAAGTACCGAATTATCCCAATACTTTACAAATTGATCATTTTAGTCCTAAAATTGTCAAATACAATTTTGGATGATTCTAAATCATTTCTAAAATGATTTCCAACATGTCCAACACATCAAAATCAGATTTCAACAAAAACCCCAAATTTTTGCTAATTGTCGAAACAGCCCAAAATTTTTCAATTTTTTGCAATTTGGCCCTTTTATGTTCAAAACATGTCAAGATCAAATCCAATCAACCCAAAAATTAATAAGCATCATATACACACCATTATACATCACATATATGAAAAGCCTCAAATTTGGAAAGGGTTAAGAACCATAATTTTATAATTTCTTCAAATTGACAAATCTTACCAAATCATTTAAATCCATCACTTTAATTCAATCTAAACCACACCAAACAAGTCTCACCATCATCAAACAACTCAAGAATAATTCTAGGTCATCAATGAGTGGCTTAACAATTCTAGAATTACAACTTGATTATCAAATAATCAAAAGTAAGCCATTGAAACCATTTCAAGCTTACTTTAAAACCATACATGTATACATCTCTCAAACAAGTTCACAACCAATTAAAACACAAACTAAAAGTGTAGAGACAAAATCCTACTAACACATGTTGAAGCTAAGCATGTTAGAAATATTTTCTAAGTTGAAAGCTTTAAAGAAAAACTTACATACGCGCAAACGGATTAGTCGAATGTGCCTCTCCCACTAAATCATGCAATACTGTAATCCCCAAACAGAATACATAGATTTAATAATTAAATTACATACAAATAGTGAAAGGAGGATCCCATGAATATATTTCAGCTCACAGCTTTGGCACGTTCTCACCTACGTATATTCATCAGGTAGACAACTCTTTGTCAATCATTCAATAGTGACTTTTGGGTTTCCAGTCCTATTCGTTTCTCGTTGTCACAGCTTTGGCACGTTCACAAGGAAGCGTACCAAGGTTAAACTCGTCAATGATAAACTCAAGCTACCTGCATAACCCTGACAGCTTTGGCACGTTCAGGATTCTGCTTTCACTTGAATTTATCTAGTATATGATATACATCCGGCATAAATAAATTTCTATCGACTACACCCTCACATTTTTGGCACGTTCGCGGATGTAGTCAGAGAAAAGATATCCATAAACCGTATTGACAATACAGACCATGTAACATGCATCACATACATAATTAACATAAACCTTATTAATTAGGGATTTTCCGCAAAAGGAGTTTTTTACTTTATTTAATCAAATTAAATAAACACATGCATGCTTAAAGTAAAGATTAAATTAAAATTGAATTTAAAAGGCATAATCATATTAGGGTGTCCAGAATCAGACTCGCTCTGATACCATTTTGTAGGGGTTTTATGGCGAAAATCCGGTAACGCAGCAGAATATCAAATTTTTTCTCGGATCAATTAAATAAACTTATTTATTTAATTATAAAATTATCAAATTCTGAAAAATTACACAAGAAACCAAATTTCTTGGTAATTACCGAATTACCCCAATACTTTACAAATTGATCATTTTAGTCCTAAAATTGTCAAATACAGTTTTGGATGATTCTAAATCATTTCTAAAATGATTTCCAACATGTCCAACACATCAAAATCAGATTGCAACAAAAACCCCAAATTTTTGCTAATTGCCGAAACAGCCCCAAATTTTTCAATTTTTTACAATTTGATCATTTTATGTTCAAAACATGTCAAGTTCAAATTCAATCAACCCAAAAATTAATATGCATCATGTACACACCATAATACATCACATATATGAAAATCCCCAAATTTGGAAAGGGTTAAGGACCCTAATTTTACAATTTCTTCAAATTGACAAATCTTACCAAATCATTTAAATCCATCACTTTAATTCAATCTAAACCACACCAAACAAGTCTCACCATCATGAAAAAACTCAAGAACAATCCTAGGTCATCAATGAGTGGCTTAGAAACTCTAGAATTACAACTTGATTATCAAATAATCAAAAGTAAGCCATTGAAACCATTTCAAGCTTACTTTAAAACCATACATGCATACATCTCTCAAACAAGTTCACAACCAATTAAAACACAAACTAAAAGTGTAGAGACAACATCCTAGCAACACATGTTGAATCTAAGCATGTTAGAAATATTTTCTAAGTTGAAAGCTTTAAAGAAAAACTTACAAAATCAATAAATTTCCAAGCTTTTCCTTTTGGTCTTCAACCTTTTCTCTCAACTCTTTTGTGTTTGTTTTTATGTAACTTGTTAACCTAAACCTAATAAAATGAAGCAAAATAATATATACTCCCACCAACAAGCCTTGGCCGAATTTGAACATATACAAAATATCTAGATATTAATTTTTTGTTTCATTAAAGTTTGCTTTATCAACTTGTGTAAATGATGATTAAACCATTTAATGACTTTCAAAAAGTCAAATAAAGCAACTCATGGCATTTCCAAAAAATATCAAAACTTAAGATATTTATATTTTTAATTAATTTAATTATTTAACAATTAAATAATTATTTAAATACAAATATTTTAAATATATGTATTATATTTACTTTAAATATCCAAATACATATATATTTATGATATATGTCAAATATCACAATTTGTCATTTAATTAATGTGTATTTAATAAAATCTATCATTAAATTCAAATACACGATAATTAGGAAATGACTATTAGGTCTCATCGCATGTATTTTTCGTTTAACCTTTAAACGACTTATAAATAATCAGTATTATTCATAAAAGTTGCCCTAGTGCTCTACGAGTATATTTCACTAGTGAGACTCTCTATATTCAGGCATATCCATCACGAAATCCAATTTCATGTCCATAATTTACCCACCCGTAAATTATGACGACCACAGATAAACTCGCTGAATTATACAGGTCGAGATCATGGCATATGTTTAATTCCTCTGTCACAGGTATCCGGATCTATCCCAGAGATATAAATGTAAACGTCAAATCTCTATAGGGATAATCTCGTCGACGTCTCTATTAGCAATCACCAAAAGAACACTTAGAACTCACTTCTAAAGTGTACCACGGGCCCATGGTTTTTATCTGATTGCTTATTATATATGGACTACCTATGCTATGTACATTGAATTGACGGATCCTATCTCGACACACACGGGACACCTTGAGGATCTGTCCACACCCAACGAACAGACGGAGATTTAATTTTAATAGATCGGTGATGTGACTACCATATAAGTGTGGAAGATGTCTCATGTGCCCAAAGTGGTATCTCAAGTCGAAGAATCACAAATGCTACTCAACCCGAGAAGATTCTTATTGACGTTGGTGTACCATTCATTAAGAGTCTTTGGTGAGTCGTTCAGTGTTTATCCGCTATAAACACCTACACGTCTATACAAGTCTCTAAGACTCATGGTTCATTGAGAAACCATTGGAATTATATATTCCAGTATACGACATGTACCGTTCTCAACGGGTTTACTTTACTGACCAAGTAGTGTAAACCTTGACCAGGAATTGTCTGAGAATGACAACATCATGATACAAATCAATTTCAATTGCGAAGCTTTTGTAACTACACCATGACTAATCATTCTAAGGTCAATTACGTCTTTACCATATAATAAAATATATTATATTATAGAAACTGCTCATTTTATTCATAATAAAACGTTTACAATAGTATTTACAAGGAAATAAAACGGGGAATTGACGCTCTGAGCACCAACCCCAACAAGGATAACATTTATATTGTGTGAGATCCTCCATACTTTGATGTCATGTATGTCAGAAACCTTTCATGGTCTGGCTTTTAGATGTTCATTGGGTATGGCACGCTGCACTTATTAATCAAGTTCGAATCAAGATAGGATCTGTCGGCCCGTATGTGTACCATAAGGGGTTTAGGTATCCATGTAAGTAAGTCGCGATTCTTAAAACTTTGGCCAAACTCCATCTCCTAGGGTGGATTGCATCAGTTGTAAAGAATTATGGACATGTCGACATGAGATGTGTGCCTCCGAAACTTGACAGTGTACTATATGTTTCCTAAGCATAACTCAGATAGCCTACGACGAAGGGATTGTTAAACATATGTGATGACCTCGACTTGTATAATTTAGAAAGTTCGTTCGTGTTCTTCGCGAATTCAGAGGTGGTCGAATTGCGTACATATTAGCTAGGCTTAAATGAAGAACGTGTCTGAGCTTAGAGAGTCCTAATATGAAGTGTAATCGTTGAGCACTTGGGTAGCCGATTAATTTTGATAAAAGATAATATTCGATATTATAATTATCAACTAAGATAATCAAGTGTTATTGGATAACATTGATTATTATTTTGACCTAATTAGATTAATTCAATATTTACACAAGGGCTTTGTCGTAATTTCATAATTATCTCTACCATTTGAGAATATTATGGTAATTGCAAGTATGTAATTATAGGTGTTTTTGGCTTGATATAATTGGATTAAATCAAAGTGACAAACATTGAACTAATCCATTTCCTAATTCTTGTCTTGATTTAATTGGATAAAATCAAAGTGGTAGACAATGAAGATTAGTCACACCTAATTATACATATTTGGAAAAATTAGATTAAACCCACATAAAAGTTGATTATAACTTTTATTAATTAAAAATTACCTAATTTTTGCTATAAATAGCAAGCTTTAGGAAGGTTTTAATTAAGCTTAAGAAAGTTAATACACGCAATTCTTGAAGAAATTAGCCTAGAGAAGAGAAGTGTTTAGAGAAGCCTTGGAAGATCTCTACAATATTTAAACAATGAGGAATTAAGATTGGATTTTGGAGTTAAGCTTGCTTGCATTGAAATCAAGATTGGATCTTGGAGTCAAGCTTGCTAATCCTTGGAAGTTCTTCAACCATTTCAACAAAGGAGAAGTAGATTGGATCTTGCATCAAGCTTACTAGGTAAGTTTGAACTTCTCTTAAGTTATGTTCTTCATTAGTGAGACATATAGTGATGAATTATGTATTGGATGCATGATTACATAACTTGAAGTTGAAATAAGACTAAAAGATTGTGTTAGGATGTTTTTGAAGTATAAACACAATATGCTTATTAATTAGGTCAAAGATGTTCATGTTGGACATGGAACAATCAATAAGAGTTTGGAACTATAGATGAATGCTTAGAGTTATGACTACCATTCTAGAATCACTTGACCACCTTTGGGTGAAGTAGAATTGTTCATGAGACATTTCATAGTCTTCTAGAAGCCCAAACTCATTGATATATACAACAACTTATGTTGTCTCTGACCTAGTGCTCTAAGAGCCCATCTCCTTACTTAGGGCATACATCATATGACCTAAATACAGATTGGTATGTGATTCCAACTTCGCTCCTCGGGTCGCATACCGAGAGAAATGATATTTGTCAAAGCTTCCTCTAGTTTTCTCAACCAAGTCGGGTCGACATGCATGGACATAATCTTGTTGGTGTCAACAAATTCTCTAATAACCCCAAATCCATCATTCCTTCATTAGGTCGGGTCGGTATGATAACTCACCTCATCCCAAACACGCCCTGTCCTTTGGGTGAGCTCATTAGTATAATAGGATTGGGTCCTTCTGTCATATTCCGTCTGTGTCTCCAGGCCTCTGAGCATTTATTATCCATTTTTGACTAAGTACAATACTCATTTTGTCCCGACTCGATATTTCAACATTCCTTAAGGTGAAAAATCACCATCAACAGGTGTCAACCTAGTTGACATGCTTGTTCTTGTTCTTAGGAGCCTCTTGATTTGAGGTCAATAATAATAAGCTTGGAACCATTGTGGATTAGGTTAATAATTATAGATTAAGATCATATTCAAGTGATTTTCAACACTCAAAACTATTGCATCACCTTGGCCAAGTAAATGTCAAAAGATTAATTAACAGAAATGTGAACCATCCTTATCAAATAATTTTCAAAGACTCAACCAACATAATGACCAAATTTTTAAGAGCAAATTAACACTAGCCTAGATTGGCACTTTTTTTTTTTTTTTAAATTTATTATATAAATCACAATCAGATTGTGTTGGTTGTTAATGTAATGATGATTTAATGCAGAATCCGGAAGTATGGGCTTTTTTAGTGTAATTATTCAAGAGAAAATGATTAGTATATGGGGATATTTTTAAAATAATATATAAAAAAGGTACATTAAACAGTGTTATTACTAGTTAAATAATCAATCCTCACCTTTGAATGACATATACTTGGCTTCCGATTAATGATGTAAAGCTTCTGATTTGTGTGTGGTTGACGCACCAATTTAGCTTGAGAGAACATGAATATAATTTGGTGGATGTATGAATCTAATGAGTCCCTCATTTATAATTTTAAATTTTAAAATATTATTGTGGGCCACCCAGGCGCCCCCCGCTCTTTCTACTAGTCTCTTCTAATTTGTCTTTTATAATTTTAAATCACTTTGATATTTTTTTTCCGTGTTGATTATTATTTGAATATTTTTTTTTTTTTTAAAAAAAATGTTATAAATCGAGATAGATGGAACATTAATTTTAATATAAGGAAATTATCATCCGTCCATCCTAAGTTTAACAAAAATTCGAAATTATCTATTAATTTTTAAAATTATCAATCTTCCACCAAGTTATTAAAAATTGACATTTTACACTCAAAATTTAGGTTAAAAATTTGCTGACATCCTAAGGCTAATTTCATCATTTTATATATAGCTAGCCAATCTTTCTTTACTCTGTGCGCCCGCCATTTAGGGTTGAAAATGGGTCAAGA
>SKCR01034428.1:0-49107 GCA_019454045.1 Zanthoxylum bungeanum
TCGCACTTTTATTAATCTGGGATTAATTAATAATTGAGAAAGAAAATTAATCTGGGATTAATTGAAGAGATATTTTATCTGGGATAAAATATCAAATAAAGAGATAAAACGATTAATTTGGAATTAATCGATAAATTAATATATTCGATATATTAAACGAAATTGGATTTCGACGCGGAATTAAAATTAGATTTTAATTCGGGCGAACGAATTAATTTAGAATTAATTCGTTAGCGATGTGAATAGTGATTTTGCTAGGCATAGTCATTTAATTACGATGCAACGGAGAATTCGTTAATTTGGGATTAGCGAACCCGAGCCCGGGATTGTTTGCGAGCGCATTCGTATTTTGAATTCGAGTGCGGCACGTAAGTCAAATCAAGCGTCAAATCATTAGTCGCATCAAGCGTCAAATCACTTGTCCCTTTGAGTGATGTGACTTGACAACTTGATTGAAAGATGTGACTTGATGGGAGTTGTTGAAAAGATTTTGAAAGCTTGATTGACATTTAATATATTAAATGTTTTGGTATATGTTGAATTGATTTTAGAAATCAATTAACCTTTACATTTTTTTCACTTCATCTCTTCTCTCTTCTCACGCCCAATGGGCTTCTTTTTCTCTCTTCTGGTGCTCACTGCCATGAGCTAGGGAAGCCAAAGTGTGGTGTTTTTGTGGCAAAAACATCAAGAGCTAGCACTCCGAGAGACATGCGAAGGTGATAGGGAAATCCACCCATGAGCCGAGAATCATTTGACGAAGCTTGGAGCTTGTTCAAGGAGCATTAATGGCCGAATCTTGGAGAGGAAAGCAGTACACTGCCGTGAGCTGCAATGGGTAGAAAAGAAAGTTTTGTTGCCTCGCGCGTCACTCAACCGATCGATGTGAGTATTCCGCAACTCCGTGATGTATTCGCATATTTATTCTTGCTTGTTTGTATTCGATCCTCGGGACTTAGAGATCTCTAACAAACACGGGGAACTCCTGGAATGAGCAGGCAAAAAAGACAGATTAGCCATTCAGAAATTGGCTTCCCAATATGTGATTTTGAAAGGGGAACTATACAAGAGGCGAGCAAACAGTATTCAGTTGAAATGTTTGAGAAAAGAAGAAGCTCAGCAAGTAATGGAAGAAGTACACGCCTAGGTATGTGGTCCGCACATGAACGGGTTGAATCTGTCCCGCAAGATAGTGAGACAAGGTTTTTACTGGTCAACCATTGAGGCAGACTGCACGAAGATGGTAAAGCACTATCATGATTGTCAAGCACACGGTAATTTGAATCATTTGCCGCACACAGAGTTGCACGGGTTGTCAGAGCCGTGGCCTTTCTCAGCATGGGGAATTGATATGATTGGAGAGATTCGACTAAATGCGTCGAACGGGCATCGCTTCATAGTAGTGGTAGTATATTATTTCTCAAAGTGGGTGGAAGCCGAGTCATTCCACAATGTTACAGCGAAACAGATGGCAAAGTTTATAGCTCGGAATCTCATTTTTTGGTATGGTATGCCGCACCATGTGGTTACAGATAACGGAGTTCAATTCCAAAGGGAAACAAAGGCAATGCTACAGAAATACAGGATATGCCATAGTAAGTCATCACCGTTCAGTTGAAATATTTGAGAAAAGAATAAGCTCAACAGGTAATGGAAGAAGTACACGCCTAGGTATGTGGTCCGCACATGAACGGGTTGAATCTGTCCCGCAAGATAGTGAGACAAGGTTTTTACTGGTCAACCATGGAGGCAGACTGCGCGAAGATGGTAAAGCACTGTCATGATTGTCAAGCACACGGTAATTTGAATCATTTGCCACACACAGAGTTGCACGGGTTGTCAGAGCCGTGGCGTGGCCTTTCTCAGCATGGGGAATTGATATGATTGGAGAGATTCGACTAAATGCGCGTCGAACATGCATCGCTTCATAGTAGTGGTAGTATATTATTTCTCAAAGTGGGTGGAAGCCGAGTCATTCCGCAATGTTACAGCGCGAAACAGATGGCAAAGTTTATAGCTCAGAATCTCATTTGTCGGTATGGTATGCCGTACCATGTGGTTATATATAACGGAGTTCAATTCCAAAGGGAAACAAAGGCAATGCTACAGAAATACAGGATAGGCCATCGTAAGTCATCACCGTACAGGCCGCAGGCAAATGGGGCAGTTGAGGCAGCCAACAAGACAATAAAGACAATTTTGGCCAAGATGACAGAGAACTGCAGGGATTGGGCCGACAAACTACCGTATGCCTTGTGGGGGTACAGAACGTCAGTAAGAACAGCGACATGAGCCACACCTTACTCTCTAGTCTACAGAATGGAAGCGGTATTGCCAGTGGAAGTGGAAATACAATCTATGAGCGTATTAGCAGAGGCAGAGTTTGTTGGACAAAATGACCCATAGCGTCACTATTTGCACAGATCATTGTGTTGTTGTAGCAAATTAACTATGTGACAAGGAAATTGCACTCTCATCATTTGTGATTAGATCACCATAGATATATAAATGAAGAGAGGTCCCTATGATTAGTACCTGGACTGAGAATGATATGAGACAGTATCAGTCCCCGAAGGTTTAATCATTAAATATCCCTAGCCGTAGTATTATCGAGACTGGACATCGATAATGCGGAATAGGCTAGTATTGCACTTGTGCGCGTTTGTGAGGGCACAACGGCATAGTTCTCATATATATAAGTATTGGATACTTATGCAAGTGCGATAGGAGGTCGTGTTTCACCGATGGTACGGGAAACAGCTTCGCTCTGGATAGACCCCTCGGAATCCCATTGGTATTATGACTATGTGTCTATGGGAGGCCGAAATCGAGGTAGGTGTGTATAGTCTTAACCTGAGACTTGCATCGCTAATACTTACGATAATCGATAAACTTTGGTCTTGGTGGTAGGGGGCTTTAACCGGTTCTGTGTACACCACTTCTGGGTTTATCAGAGAGTCGTAGTGTATTGGGTGTGATGTCAAGATGGAAGTGTCACTTCAGTCATTTGGAGATGATGTCACGCAGGATACGGTACTAGTGCTCTTGAGTGTTGCGCAACCAATCGGGATATTGTGACCAGGTCATGTATATCCGATTATAGAGACTATGTTACCAGACATCCGACATGTGTTTCGGACGGGGCAGACACTTATCCAGCCCCAGCCCTAGCACGTGATTATCCGATACTGGGCCGATATACACAATACTACGGTATACTACGCTTGATACAGATCTATATATTCCTGTAAGAATATTTCTGGAGAATTGGGTAGGCATGGCGCTTTGCTAGAAGCCAACCTTGTCTTGTAAATCGATATAAACGTAGTACGAGGTACTTACGTGTTCGGATAGTCCGACGATCGTATTTACTGCCAACATATCCGGAGATCTCATGGGTCGCTTCCTGAAGATTCACCGATGACGTATGACTCGCACTTTGATTAATCTGGGATTAATTAGAAGAGAGAGATAGAATTAATCTGGGATTAATTCGATGAGAGAGAGAAAATTAATCTGGGATTAATTACGGAGATATTTTATCTGGGATAAAATATTAATTAAAGAGAGAGAACGATTAATTTGGAATTAATCGATAAAATAATATATTCGATATATTAATCGAAATTGGATTTCGACGCGGAATTAAAATTAGATTTTAATTCGGGCGAACGAATTAATTTAGAATTAATTCGTTAGCGACGTGAATAGTGAATTCGCTAGGCGTAATCATTTAATTACGACGCGACGGAAAATTCGTTAATTTGGAATTAGCGAACCCGAGCCCGAGAGTGATTGCGAGCGCGTTCGCATTTCGAATTCGAACGCGGCACGCGAGTCACATCAAGCGTCAAATCGTTTGTCACATCATGCGTCAAATCAATTGTCACTTTGAGTGATGTGATATGACATGTTGTCACTTTATTAAAGTGACATGATGTGAATAAAGAAAGGTGATTGTGGAAAGTTGATAGGACTTTTGTATATATATTTTATTCATTTACTTGGTAAATGGATAAAGATATAAGTATATAATAATCATTTTCTCTCTCTTGGACCATGTGTTAGTACACGGTTTGGCAATTCTTTGTGCCATTCACGTGACTCACTTATTTGTTTTTGCTTGTTCACGTTTTTGGCCTACAATTGAGACTAGATTCATGTGACACTCTCTGACTTCTTTTGGTCTTCACGGTTTTAGAAAAATGGGAGCCAAAAACTCTCTCTCTTCTTCACGGTCTTGGACCGTTCTTCTTCTTGTTCTTGTTTCGTTTTCTGCCGAAAATGGAGAAGCAAGATAATGATTTTGTGGCAAAAATCAAGTGCTAGCACACCTTGAGCATACATAGGTGATAGGGAAGCTTCTTCTTTGAGCAAGGAAGCTTGAAGCTTTGAGCTTCAATGGAGTCTCACATGGCCGAACATGGAGGAAGCCATCACGACCAAAACCGCACAGCCCACTGTCAAAGGAAGCCATTGCCGAGCTTGGAGGGAGCTCAAAAATCGCACCTTGTTCTTCAAACATCAAAACCGAAATTCAATGTGAGTTGATTCCGCCACCTCCTTTGATGTGTTCATATGTTGTTTTTTATGCATTGTTTGTGATCTTGTGGACTTGATTAAACTCCAACATTGGTATCTAGAGCCATTGATGCATGAAATCCGAAATTAGGGTTCTTGGCAAATTTGGGGCTTTTTGATTTTGGCTTGATTATGACAAATTGATTGTTCAATAATGCTTATATATGATCTAATTTGAGATATATGTAATCAATTTGAAAAAAAAGTTGATTGGATTGATTTTCCCCAATTTGCAAATTTTGTCAAAACTTTAATTTGGGTAAACTCGATTTAGGCATGATTTGGTTGAATTGTTTGATGCATTATGCTTGAATGAGGTTGAATTGAAGTTGTGCATGATCAATTTCAAGAAAATTGGATTAGATCAATTTTCCCCAATTCTTAGGTTGAACATGAAACTTTAATTGGGTAAAATGTGTTTAAGCATGTTTTAATTGCATTGGATGTTTAAGTATGCTTAGAACATGTTTAATTGAGATTGTGTGTGGTCAATTTCATGAAATTGGATTGGATTCATTTTTCCCCAAATTGGAGGCTTGGCCGAAAATTGGAAGAACCTAATGTCTTGGTAATTTTGTTTTGTTTGATCATTGGATGACTTAAAACAATTGGTTAATGTTGTTTTGAAGTTCAATTGGATTGAATTTTGATTTGGAACATTTTTCCCTTTTAAAGTGGCTTGGCCGATTTTAAAGAACATGAATTCTTTGTGATTTTGTTGTTTTAATTCATTGGATGAATTGAATTGATTTGGGAAATTATGATTGTGGACTCAATTGGATTGAAACCGAATCGAATTGAAAAACCCCTAATTGCCGAGACTTGAAAGCATGTTAATTGGGTTTGATTTTAATTGAATTGTGTTGGACACTATTTGGTTGTTAAAGTGCATGATTAATTAGGCTAATTGATATTTTAGAAATGTTAATTGGGTAATTGATTGTGTATTACACTTAGGTTAATTAATTGTGAAATTTGGAATTTTATAAGTTAATTAATTTGGGCTTGATTTTGGAAATTGGGCTTGTAGGGTTGTAATTGGGCTTTTGGGCTTTGTTGTAACAAAGTTGGGTTTAGGCAAAATTGGTTGGATCCAATTAGGCCCAAAACCGAATCCAAAAGGTCCAATTATGACTTAATGGACCTTAATTATTTAATGGGCCTAATGGGCCAAAATTAATTTAAAGGCTTATGGGGTAACTCCCGGATTGGATTTTGGTTGTTCGGTTTGACCCGAGTTGACCAAAAGTCCACGCCTTATAGAAATTAATTAAAAGCCCATTGGACTTTAATTAAATAAAACATTAGATGTTAATCGGGCTTTGAGACCCGTTGCGATTAAATTTGGAATTTAAGTCGTAAAGGTTCGTTAATAAAAGTGTAATATTTAATTTGGAATTAAATAATGAATTAGAATTAAATACGTATTAAATTGGATTTAATTATGTAATTTAATTTAATTCGTAGAAATTGTACTTTGAGTACGTGTTTGCAATACGAGTTTGACTCGAACAAAAATCAAATCTTTGTTTGAACATTGGATGATCACTAATAATCAAGATTAATTAATTTGATTGATTGATTGATAACATGCTTGTATGAATACATGGTTGTGATGTTTGAATAATGTATATCGGATGGATATTAGTCGGGTTGGGCGATTTTGGAAATTGTAATAAATTTGATTTATTAAATTGGACCTGCGTGTCCAGCCTTATCTCCTATTTCTTTGTATTCTCTTCTCACCTATTCCCCTCCATGTAAAAGAGGTTTCTTTAGAAAGTGTACGGGTAACGGTAGAAGTAATACAAGTGCTAGCGGGAGAGAGAAAGTGAGAGATTTGATCTAGGATCAATGTAAAATATCCATCCGCATATCATTATTATTTTATTTCATACTCGCTTTATTATGTGTTTAGAATGCATGCTTAAGGGTGTATGATGATGAGACCTTAACAAAGATAATTAAATTGGTAGCCAATTTGCACGCGAAAAACCTCGTTTTATATTAAGCAAATATCCTTCCATTGAATGATTCTTGTTCAAGATCCGAAGTTGGCATTGGTTTTTATTGACCAAAGTCAAGACCTTTGTCAATCAAGGATGTACTTGAATCATGAGAGTTTTGTTGCATATCGGTGTCTTGTCCAAATCGTGATTTTTATTGGCCAAAGTCAGGTCACTTTTTGTCCAATGACATTGATTACAAAACTTTCCTCGTCAATGGGTCCAGCTTAACTGGAATCATTAGGTTTGTGTTTGGCCAAAGCCAAGGCCTAAATGATTCAGAGGATAGGGTTAGGAAAATGTATTGGATACATTGACATTATACATATGTTTCGGACTTGGATGTCCACCTAACCGGATCTAGGAATTGGATGAGATCCAATTGATCTGTGAGATCTACCTAGTTAAATAGCATACAGCTTTTTATTGGCCAAAGTCAGGGTTGTGTGTTATTTAACGGGATCCTAGCCCACTAGGAAACGCGGTTTCCCGAGTACTCCACAGAGGGTTAGAGACTCGACGAAAAATAGTGGGAGGCAAGTATTGAATTTGCAACATTCGTTCGAATACTCGCTTAACACGCTCATTTTATTTTATTCGTCATATTAATCAAAAGTATTAGTTGGACTAATATTTTATGTTGTTTTAATAAACAGTTGGACTGTATTATAGTTGATTATATATAATTGGATTATATTAATCAATATATTTGAATTAATTAATTTCAGTTTACAGTTGATTTTATAATTGGATTATAGTAATCAATGTAATTGAGGTTAATTAATTTGGATTATATTTGATTATATAGTTGGACTATTATAATCATTATAATATATAAAGTACCACTAATCGTTGATTAAATAGTTGGACTATTGTAATCAAGATAAAATTGAAAAGTTGAATATTTAAAATATAATCTAGGATTAAAATATTTTAAATGATTTAATTTTCAAATTGGGAATAAATAATAGGTTACTTTATTTGATAAAATAACTTATTATATCTTAAGCCCAAAATTAAGCAAATAGTAGAGCATAAAATCTTTGGAAGATTTATGTGATGATGACTTTAATGCTTAATTAATATACTTATATAAATCTATCTTTAGATTTAAAAGTATTAAAATTGCAATTAATAATTCTTGGAGAATTAATTGACTATTCTAGTGGAGAAAAGTCAAAGTTTGCAATTGGGCATGTTGCACGAGGTGCACATCGTTTCGATATTCCAAAACCCAAGGCTTGGCCTAAGGTTCCTAAAATATTGAAAAGGATAATTGACATATCCCAAGTGACTACCATTTGGATATGGAAGACACGAAGGAATTAAAGAAAGGGCGAGGCTCTAACTTTAAAAATATTTGTCTTAGTTATGTTCACAGCTAGTATTGAAATTAGATTTTAAATACTTAGTGTGGTACATAATATATATGTATTGATATTCAGAATCTGCTTTGAGCAGGATACTGACTTCAAGCTGAGATTCCTCTGCGAATCGGAAACGGGACGAAAGTCGCTGTTTCGACCGTAGATACCTAAGTTTAGGAACTAACCTGGGGTGTGTACTTAAATTAGGAACTGTTATAATGTAACTAGTTTGACTAGAGACATTATCTCTTTATCAGTGTTTAATCCGTTGCGGATAAAACCTTTATATTATAGAACACTGAGTGTTTTATTATATAAAGATGATACTGAGATAAATACATTAGATGTAAATAACATAATTTATATTTTGAATATAAATAAAAATCTCAAACATATAAATGACAAATAAATAGCTCAAATTGATTTGATCAATAGAGACTTATTTATGGTATTGTTGTCTAGGACACAATTAAACGAGACATGTCAGTTAGACGGTGTGTCCGAACAAAAACGAATTTTGTTGGACATGATAAGGTTTATCACGAGTCGCTCTGAGCTATCTTTTCCTTCAAACAGGATATGTATTAACAGTGCAAAACTTATTTAGAATAAGGTTCCATATTAATCTGTTTGACAGATATCATATAGGATGTGAACAGGAAAGAAACGAGGTTTCTCATTCCTGATAATTTGGGTATGCCAGGCATAAAGTTTGGATGATACCAAACTAAGAACCCAAATTGGATTAGTGCCAATATAGGTTATCCTAAGGGAAACCATAAGTATAGTACTTATAAATCCCACATGAGAACAATGTGATTGTTGCTCACCATGCGGTTTTCCTGAGAGGAATACCGATATGCAGTGGTCAGTGGGAGGATAGTGATACTCGATGAAAATCGGAGTAATACTATTCAAGCACGAAGTCCATAATGGAACACAAATAGTTCATCTATGATGAAACTATACCATTAATCTTCAAAAACACAAGAAACCGCGTAGATCAGAGAGTCAGAAAACAACCTGGGGTATGGGTTTCTGATCTCACCTCATAAAGATCTTAATCTTTTAAGGTACACCAACTGATTATGTATGAGGTAGTGATACAAGGTATCGACTCCCTATTATGGCAAAGTGCCATGAATCGAAAATGGATTCCATGTTTAACAACTATTTTGGATACTAGTTGTTGTACCACGAGGCATTGTGCCTATGGTACATTAAACGTCTTCAAGGAAGACATACATGGTAGGCAACATACCAACGTACAAAGCTGGGCTTTTGACGGAAAGGTATCGTTATCAACATTGTGTTAATAACGGTTCAACCTTTTACCTGTTGCCATGGTAAATCCATTTTGAAGATGCTTGTTGATAACTGTATATTTCATTTGTGAAATATGTCAGTTATAAATCAAAATCGCTTTCCTGAAAAGGAAACCTTTTGGAGAATGTTTACAACATTCTGACGATTTTGTATAACCGACAAACAAGGTTTGCGGATTATTCAATCCATGTTTGGATTGAAGCAAGCATAGGGTTCTTGGAACTGACGTTTTGAAATAATCATAATAGTTTATGATTTGACTCAAAACGAAATAATTCTTGTGTATATAAGGAGGCTAGTGGAGAGGGCACTGACAATGAAATTCCCATAAAACAATCGGTGAAAGCTTGGCTTTCATAGAAATTCTCCGTAGAATTCTGGGGAGTAACAACCTTTATTCAAGGAATAAAGATCTACTGGGCTAGATTTGGAGTTGGTAACACTCTCTGAGAAATTGTACATTTAAAATGTACTTGTATTGGTGTCTCATACGCTTGAGCATATGGAGTCACAATCGGGTCAATCCAAGTGATAGTCACTGGATTGAAGATTAAGAACATCTGTTAGTATCTGAGAGAACTAAAGATGTTGTCTTAAACTATGGAGATGGAGAACTTGAAGTGACTGGGATCACTGCTGCAAGTTTCCAAACCGGTAAATACTGTGGTACTATAAAGATTGAACACTGGGACAGTAAGCTGGAAATCTTCCGAGCAAGATAACTGTTGCCGAATTAACAACAAATGCGGATTATTGCTGCAGCTGAGGCAGCAATAGAAGCCATTTGGATCGATAATAAATCTAATTAGATTAGATATAGTTCTGTTAGCAGCTGAGCTAGGCGTCAGCACAGGCTAAAGAATTAAAGGTCTCATCGACGATCCAGATATATACTTCTATATCATCTGATTCGTTCGGATCATACATCGTGGCGATGTGATGATCGTGTAAATCGCGTCAGACGATAATTAAGCAAATCCGCTGACGAAAACCTTTCCTCAGCAATTTGAGCGAACCGTACATAGTTCAGGTGTGGGACACTTGAGTGACTGGCTATGTGCCAAGTGGGAGATTGTTGGACAAAATGACCCATAGCGTCACTATTTGCACAGATCATTGTGTTGTTGTAGCAAATTAACTATGTGACAAAAGGAAATTGCACTCTCATCATTTGTGATTAGATCACCATAGATATATAAATGAAGAGAGGTCCCTATGATTAGTACCTGGACTGAGAATGATATGAGACAGTATCAGTCCCCGAAGGTTTAATCATTAAATATCCCTAGCCGTAGTATTATCGAGACTGGACATCGATAATGCGGAATAGGCTAGTATTGCACTTGTGCGCGTTTGTGAGGGCACAACGGCATAGTTCTCATATATATAAGTATTGGATACTTATGCAAGTGCGATAGGAGGTCGTGTTTCACCGATGGTACGGGAAACAGCTTCGCTCTGGATAGACCCCTCGGAATCCCATTGGTATTATGACTATGTGTCTATGGGAGGCCGAAATCGAGGTAGGTGTGTATAGTCTTAACCTGAGACTTGCATCGCTAATACTTACGATAATCGATAAACTTTGGTCTTGGTGGTAGGGGGCTTTAACCGGTTCTGTGTACACCACTTCTGGGTTTATCAGAGAGTCGTAGTGTATTGGGTGTGATGTCAAGATGGAAGTGTCACTTCAGTCATTTGGAGATGATGTCACGCAGGGACGGTACTAGTGCTCTTGAGTGTTGCGCAACCAATCGGGATATTGTGACCAGGTCATGTATATCCGATTATAGAGACTATGTTACCAGACATCCGACATGTGTTTCGGACGGGGCAGACACTTATCCAGCCCCAGCCCTAGCACGTGATTATCCGATACTGGGCCGATATACACAATACTACGGTATACTACGCTTGATACAGATCTATATATTCCTATAAGAATATTTCTGGAGAATTGGGTAGGCATGGCGCTTTGCTAGAAGCCAACCTTGTCTTGTAAATCGATATAAACGTAGTACGAGGTACTTACGTGTTCGGATAGTCCGACGATCGTATTTACTGCCAACATATCCGGAGATCTCATGGGTCGCTTCCTGAAGATTCACCGATGACGCATGACTCGCACTTTGATTAATCTGGGATTAATTAGAGAGAGAGATAGAATTAATCTGGGATTAATTCGATGAGAGAGAAAATTAATCTGGGATTAATTACGGAGATATTTTATCTGGGATAAAATATTAATTAAAGAGAGAGAACGATTAATTTGGAATTAATCGATAAAATTAATATATTCGATATATTAATCGAAATTGGATTTCGACGCGGAATTAAAATTAGATTTTAATTCGGGCGAACGAATTAATTTAGAATTAATTCGTTAGCGACGTGAATAGTGAATTCGCTAGGCGTAATCATTTAATTACGACGCGACGGAAAATTCGTTAATTTGGAATTAGCGGACCCGAGCCCGAGAGTGATTGCGAGCGCGTTCGCATTTCGAATTCGAACGCGGCACGCGAGTCACATCAAGCGTCAAATCGTTGTCACATCATGCGTCAAATCAATTGTCACTTCGAGTGATGTGATATGACATGTTGTCACTTTATAAAGTGACATGATGTGAATAAAGAAAGGTGATTGTTGGAAAGTTGATAGGACTTTTGTATATATATTTTATTCATTTACTTGGTAAATGGAATAAAGATATAAGTATATAATAATCATTTTCTCTCTCTTGGACCATGTGTAGTACACGGTTTTTGGGCAAATTCTTTGTGCCATTCACGTGACTCACTTATTTGGTTTTTGCTTGTTCACGTTTTTGGCCTACAATTGAGACTAGATTCATGTGACACTCTCTGACTTCTTTTGGTCTTCACGGTTTTAGAAAAATGGGAGCCAAAAACTCTTCTCTCTTCTTCACGGTCTTGGACCGTTCTTCTTCTTGTTCTTGTTGCGTTTTCTGCCGAAAATGGAGAAGCAAGATAATGATTTTGTGGCAAAAATCAAGTGCTAGCACACCTTGAGCATACATAGGTGATAGGGAAGCTTCTTCTTTGAGCAAGGAAGCTTGAAGCTTTGAGCTTCAATGGAGTCTCACATGGCCGAACATGGAGGAAGCCATCACGACCAAAACCGCACAGCCCACTGTCAAAGGAAGCCATTGCCGAGCTTGGAGGGAGCTCAAAAATCGCACCTTGTTCTTCAAACATCAAAACCGAAATTCAATGTGAGTTGATTCCGCCACCTCCTTTGATGTGTTCATATGTTGTTTTTTATGCATTGTTTGTGATCTTGTGGACTTGATTAAACTCCAACAGAGTTACCGGAACAAGAATGGGCCACGCAGAGGTTTGATTAGTTAGCACTGCTGGATGAGAAGAGAATGAAGTCTTTGCATCACATGCAGCTGTATCAGAAGAGACTGGCCCGAGCATTCAACAAAGTACGTCCCACCAAGATTAGAAAGGGTGATTTGGTACTTAAACAATCGAGGCCGTCGACGACAGATCCGAGAGGAAAGTTCACGTAACATACCTTGCATTCTCTTCGTGGTTGTTTTGTTTTGTGTTAGTAGGTTCGAAGAAGAAAATTAGAAGCGGCAGAGATGAGCCAATCAAAAGCAACGTCAGCGCAGTTTCAGATTTGGGGATGAGTCCCAGGGGGCGAGACCCACATCAGCAGTTTCAGGGATGTGTCTCAGGGTTGTAACCCACGCCATCAGCAGTTTTGGGGATGCGTCCCAGGGTTGTAACCCACATCAGCAACTTTGGGGATGCGTCTCAGGGTTGTAACCCACGTCATCAACAGTTTTGGGGATGCATCCCAGGGTTGTAACCCGTATCATCAGTAATTTCGGGGATGCGTCCCAAGGTTGTAACCCACGTCATCAACAGTTTTGGGGATGCGTCCCAGGATTGTAACCCATATCACCAGCAGTTTCAGGGATGCGTCCTAGGGTCGTGACCTACAATGGCAACGTTATCGGGATACGTCCCAGGGTCGAGGCCCCCGTTGTCAGGTGCAGTTATCGGGATGCGTCCCAGGGTCGTTGGCCCCCTGCATCGTTAGTTTTGGGGATGCGTCCCAGGGTCGAGGCCCATATTTTGTCAGCGGTATTGGGATGCGTCCTAGGGTCGAGGCCCCCGTTGTCGGTTGTAGCTATTGGGATGCGTCCCAGGATCGAGGTCTACTGCAACATCAACTCAGTTCGAGGCAGCTGGCGAGCCAGGTAAGTGAAAATGCATTGCATAACTTTGATAGGATTGTTCAAAGTCACACACTGCACAAGTCCCATTAAAGTGGAGGCGACTGTAGGCACTGCATTTTTGCATGTGAGTCCCTAGGATGAGTCTCATTTGGAGACACTACCTTTTAAGTCACGGAAGTCGCGGGAAACGGACGTCGGATGGGGAAATTCAGAGTAGGCATGTCATCAGATTCATTTCACAAGTTCACTGTTTTCGTTCGTGCTGCGTTCGTTACTTCGTTCGAACGTCAGGCAGATTGTGGGCGTTCGTGTAGCGTTCGAAGAGGCGTTCGAACAGCGTCGGTATTTCTGGTTTTGCTGCTAGCCTCACACCCAAGCCCAATTAGCCCACCAAAGCCCATAAAACACATCCAAATTAATCAAACACATATTTAACACATTGTGAAATTAAATAAAATAATTAATTAAGTCATATACCAAATTAACTAAAACATTAAATAAAATCATGCCTAATTAAAAATAATCAACAAAATATTATTCCTAATTAAAAATATTGTATTCCTAACTTAACAAATATCATGCCTAAACAACACAAATTAAATATATTGACTTCCTAATTTGAACTAATTTTGTCCCCCAATCAATCTTAGGCTTTCCTTGCATGACACCAAATCATATCCTCCATTAAATGCCAAATCCCTTCCTTGTCAAGCAAGATTTAACCCTAGCCTTTTGCCTATAAAAGGAACCCAATTCTAACCCTTGAGACCCCCTAGCGGATTCATAAAAGAAAAACCTCTCTCCAACTCTCACATTCACGCATACCAAACAAAAAGAAAAGAATTTTCTCTCCTCCTCCGCCCTTGCTTTACCGAAAATCACAGCCCTAAACACCATTCTGAACCAAACGGTTTGAGGTCTTCCATTGTGAGGGGTGAGTGCGGCCTTAAATCTCATTTTCCCAATTCACACTGGGTGGCGACTCCATTATTCTCCGGTTTAGTCCCCCGCGGGCTACTCCGTACTCCCAACCGGGCCGCGAGCCCGGAACAGCATGCATCGCCCAGTTCCTGTGTCACACAGTCTTCTCATTAGCCGCGACCCATTTCTGGTAGGCATCGCGCACAACTTGGCCAGCATTTCTGGTGGGCCCGAGAAGATACTCCTCTGTCAGGACAAACTTTAGGTCTTCACAGACCAGGATAGCGTTCATGTTATTTTTTCATTTAACATAGTTGTCTCCCGTTAATTTATCATTTGAGAGTATGTAAATAATTAGAGAAACCATGGCTGAAAAATAAAAATAAACATGCATTTAATATTAAAACCATCAAATAATTTTGGCATAAATTTAAACATGATGCATGAACCATGAATAACGAATTAGAAACTTAAGAGAATTACTATGCCACGAAAATCTATCATCCCACAAACAAGTGCCGCGGTAGGGTAGGTCAAGTATTTGTATGATAGATCAAGACAATCTCAATCGATTAATATATGCGGGAATAACTCTTATTCCTATATTAATCAACCACCATTTTTAATTTGATCAATGACTTTTGATTAACATTTAATCATACCTCTGTGAGTATGACCCGTCATTTCGGAACCCTTAGGCTTAACTAATGAAGTGCCGCCGTAGGGTAGGTCAGTTCACCAGATACATCTAGAGTACCTATCCTCTCGGAATCCAAACTTGATATTGACCCAAAATGGACACCATCCATAGGGGGATGAAAGCAAAGTCGTCACGAGGTGACTTTTCAATCTCACGTTTTCGGACTAACAATGGAGATCGCGGGATACATTATCGTATGTCTCTCTCCTACTCACTATTTTAAAATTAAGGTTTCTATTTTAAAATATCCAATATTTTATATTTACTAGTGTGAATAAATTTATGGCGACTAAATCATAATTTTTACTAACAATAGTATATTATTAGTGACCTCACCAATTTTAACTCTTAAAATTTATATCACTAATATCATTAGGCTCTACTAATTAATATACTCAATTAAACTAATTTAATTGGTGTAGTATTAGTGACCTATTATATTTTAACTCTTAAAATACTAGAACACTAATTAGTTTAAAAATTTTGGAATCTTAAAATGGTCAAGATTTTAATTAAACTATTTAATTAATCTAAGTGCGTTATAAAATCCAAAGGTACATGGAATTGCATCCTGAGTGCAGACCACATTACCGTCCATTCGGATTCGGCAATGGAATTTATATTCGAGTTTCCATCCTATATACCAATAGAATATATGATGCACTTATTAAGCCCAATATATTATAATTTCAAATTTTAAACTTTAAAACCAATTAATTCAATTAATCGTTTTCCATGCATACCATATTCCAATTTAACATTTTAAATCACATAAAATCACATTTCATGTCTAGAATATATATGCATCCAAAAACATGTTATGGCATGTGAAATGCAAGAGTATACACCCTAAGCTATATGACATGTTATTCAAACATTTCGAATTAAACATACATACAACAAAAAAATATATTTTGTATTGACCGGGCTCTTATTTTTTCCTATAATAATCTAATTAATACAAAAATATCTCAAGGCATCTCTTGGTCTTCAAATCTCGCTCCAATGTGGTGTTGGCTCCTTTTGCGACTTCGGTGCTCTAAATTATAACAATTAAAACTTTTACATTGAAAAATTAAATAACAATATTTGTAAACAATGGCGTTAGGCCTTACATCTCAAAACCAAAACCAACACAAAAATAAGGAAAAATTTACGACCAATGCAAAATTCATTCATCACATGAAAAATAATAACCATTCCTCTTATTAATATTATTTTGTGCCTACTCATCTAAACATGCATATCAATATTTATAACTCATATAAATATATAAAAACAGTAACTTTAAATCAAAAGAGAAGGATTAAGAACACTTTTCAACCTTTGCTCTCGATGCCAATTGTAGGAACCACTTCCCTAGCGGAGCGGAAATACATTAGGCACCCGGATAGGACTTGAAAATTTTTTCTGCCTTTCTCTTTGAGTGGCTGAATGTTACCAACACCAAGACTGAATTTTTGCTTCAGTTTTGGAAAACATTTCAGCCTTGGAACAGCCCCAGAATAGCCCTAAACAGCGACACAAAAACTGGATTGTTTTGACCTAAAATGCAGCTAATTCGCTGCCCAGTTCAGCCCTTGTATGAATCCATTTATGCTATATTTTAGGTCTGATTTTGCAGCCAAAAACAGTCCCAACACATCCTCAAAATACCCCTTAAAGTTCCCTAGAAATTTTGGACCAAACACAAAATAAATCGAGCCCTGTTTCACCAAACCAACGTGCGGCAGTGAGCAAAAATAATACTCATTGCCGTGGGTCAAGGAAGAAAGAAGAGGATGGATTTTTGTTTGACACCAAAAAGTCCTCCAACCTATATCTTGTTACAAACAGAACGTATGGTGGGTTACACTCACACTACGAATCCCTAAACTCTTTAGAGATTCTAAGTCACACACGTTTTTTTTCTTTTATTTTCTTCTTGTTTTTGTTTTTGTTTCTCTCAACACTTGAGAGAGTTTTGGAAGAAGAAAAGGTGGATAGAGTTAGAATGAATTAGGTTAGGCAAAAAGAAAAACACATTTTCTTTTTATGCCTAGGGTTATTAATTTTCAAAATTAACAAAACCCTTCCCCTTCCCATATTACAATTTTCGGCCATGGTGGATTTTATTTCAAATTTTTGTAACATCTTATTTACTTTCCATAAAGAAAAAATATGTTACAAAAATAAAAAGTTAACACCCTTTTAATAGGGGTAACTTCCAAAATAAATCCAAGGGTTTCCAAAACCCAAAATTGGAAATTCCAAATTTGACCTTTATTAAATTATATCAGTTATAATTTAATAATTAATAATAAATAGTTATCATATAATCATTTGTTATAAAAACCATATATTAAACTTTAATATATAGTTTCAAGTGTGACAAAATAATATTATTAATCATATTAATAATATTTACATATATGAGTATATAATTGGATTATCCAATTATATTTAATCTACTATAGTATATCGAGCTAGCACGGGGACCAAATGGACTTACGGTTTCGAGCTCTAATATCTCGAAATATTAATTAAGTTCTTAATTAAATATTCTGAATTAATAACTCCAGATTATTCCACTAAAACCCGAAGTTGCACTCTCGTTGCCGCAGATAAATAATTAAGTCGAACCATGTCAGTGTCCATCGATATAGTCATTACATAGGATTAACCCTTCATGAGTATCTCGTAATTAGAGCCAGGTCATAATGTCTATTATACCCCTCTAATTATTTTTACCTTAAGTACCATTGATTCTCTAATGAACGATTTATCCATAACCATTATGAATTTTAATCTTTCTATTCGTAATACAAAGACTCGAGCGCTCTAACCGTTCAAGTACTGAATCATCCCTTAAGAAAGATATTCATCTACTTCTCGTAAAAATGAGTGAACGCAATATCTATGTAAAACGTCACCAGCTACAAACCATGTCCCCAAAGTACGTAGCTATTGTTCGGGATTGCTACAGCAACCTCACATTTGTAAATCAAAGGACATAGTCTGCTATGCAGGAGTTCGTAGTACACTCAGGATTAAGATCAATCCATATATGACTATCTGGTAGATCGAAATGAATTTCTTTATTTAACAAAAACTATAAAAACTCATTTCTATCTGGGTCCAATCCTATATGATCACATCATACAATGTGCCTCCATTCTCATGTCTCCACATGGACGATCCCAGATCAAGATCGCCATACAATTATAGATTGGACCGCAACTATAGATAAACCACAAATAAAGTACCTGCTTTGTTTGCTTTCTATGGACTATTTTAAATTACTAACTTCAGACTTAAATCCTCTTGTGTATGACACTCATACATTAAGTCTGAAGGCGCATGAGTAATCTAGGGTAAACATGATAATATATAATATGCGATATTAAACAAACACTTTAACAAATGAATAATGCATCATTTTATTTCATAAAATATAATACCGTTTACATTACATGATGCTCCAGGGCATATATCCCAACAATATACTGCCGGTTTTATGGTCCAAGAAAAGACTGGGACATAGGTGATGTCCAGCCTGTATTTGGTTACTCTTCAGAATTCTCGACAGTCTCTTTCCCTTCTGGCATTAAATTTTGGACAGAAATATGTTTTTTATTTATTTATTTTTTCAAATTTTGGATCGAAATATGGCCAGTCGGTAAAATCTACTTTTTATTTATTTTTTTAAAAGAAATTATTAACCGAATTATGTTTCGATAGGTAATTCGGTCAGTAATTTTACTGACTGACCTTATTTCGATTGATAATTTAATACTGATGATCCAAATACCGATTGAAAAAATTCGATTGATAATTGTAATTACAGATGAATTTTTTAGATTACGGACCGAATATTCGGATGATAATTTCGAAATTTCTTGAAGTGATTGCCAATCAATTTTTAAAACAATAACTTTTGGTGATGATTAATTGACTTTAATTTATTCCCTTCATTGTTTTGATTCTTATCAATTTGGAGGTACTAGTTACGACGGAATCAATTATTCGAAACTTGAAGACCTTCAAGAGTGTCAGTATCCGGAGCAAAATGTTGTTGTGGAAAATTACTAAAAGAAATTCGTTGTTCTTTCTTTCTATTTTTCTCTCTCTCTCTTTTAATAGAGAGATTCATTTATGTCATTTCTTTTTCTCTCATATCTTTGCTTCTTCTAATGGTTAAGTACTAGAGATTCCTTTTATTATAATTTTTTTCTTTGTTAAATATAAAATTTCCTTCTTTATGCTTGTTTGATTTTTATTTTTCACTTTTTTTTTTTAAATATAATTGACCTATATCAAACAAAATCTTACATTTCAATTAGGTTGAAATTCAAGATATATCTTACCAAATCATATACCGTCGAAACCCGTCAACTGTGTTGCATTTAATAAATAGAGAAACCTAAGCTAAACAAAAGAAGATACGATCTGATTATAACTTTTTTTTAATAAACTTAGAGAGAAAACCCGAGAAAGGAAATAGTATCGACCTCGAACTAAAAACTATGCTAAACAAAAACAAAGGAAAAAAACAATTAAGAGAATTTATAATTAGGAAATACATTAACATCATGAGAAAGAAGATTCAAAGATTGAGAGGGAGCTTCATCCCACCAACTGAACTCATCACAAGCACAAACAATTTTGACTAAATAATCAGCAATAGAACTAATCTCACAAGAAACATGAATTATTCAAAAATTCATATTGGTGACCAACTACAAATAATTGAACCATCTATTATGAATGGTACAAAAAAAAAAAAGGAAATTATGATTAGAAAAAAAGATGAATCACACTCCAGCTAAAGATTGTGCCACCCTTAGCATAAAATTTTCACCTATATCTTTACGCTCCAACGTTTTCCTCATGGATGTTTCTTTATTAGCGCGGGCCTCCATTCCTACTCTTTTTCCTTTTCTTCAATTGGCAATTGATTCCAGTCTATCTTCCTTAATAATTGAATTTGAAATTGAAATTGAAATTTTTATTACTGTGCCACACATCTAATATACTTTAGCTCAAACAAATTACAGTGCTAGAATTTTTTGTCACGCTTTTAAAGTTTTTCAATGTAATCTTAAAGTTACGTCCTGCATTACTTGAGATAAAGAAAAACTTGTTGATTAACATAGAAATTATTGCATTTAATGGGCCTAACTCAACCAAATAAAGTTAGTTTGAGAGTTGTCTTATACTCAAATTCATATATCAAAATATCATTTTTTTTAGTTGATGCGTGATAATTTTCTCAATACTCCACCTCATATGTAGGCTTGTCTTTTACCAGGTTCTTAGCTATTGTGGGATATTTTCCACTATCTCACGGGTAAGAAGGTCTTTTGCTAGTTCATATCACAAGTGTGGACCCACTCGTATATAATATTGGCTACTATGTTGAAATTCATTAATTTAATTCAACTCAAAAACTAATTTGAAAGTTGAAAGTCGTCTTATGTTTATATACATAGATCTATATCACTTTTGAACTGATATGAAATATTTTCTTAGTTATATATTAATGGGACTGCAAGCATATTAAAAAATAAAAATAAAATCCAAACGTGATTGTCGACGTATATCTGAAACAGTGAATTAGTGAGGGTCGAATGAATTATATAAATTACACAAGTTTAATCCCAAGAGAAGACATCTTATCAAAGACAGAAGCAAACTAAATAAGATAAAAAAATCCGGTGATCTCAAGTTCTCGATTCTAAGACCACACACCGGGAATTAAATATTCAGGTAAACTCACCCTGTCCCGTTTGTTTTTGTTTTGTATCTTTCTTTTATATCCATTTTAAATTAATCCGTAAGAGGTTGGATTAAAATATTATGTTGATCTGGTTGCAATTTTTTTTTTATTTCTCTTGTCTAACAACCATTGATCAAATGATTAATATAAAATCATCTCAAACACTGAATCATTATTCATTTTTAGAAATTGGATCATTATTATTACTTAAATTGTTTGTTATGATCATTAATTAGGAGTTGGTTGAAACATGGAGAAGGAAATGGATAACTTGATAATTGAAGAGTGCAAAATTGACATCAACAAGAACAGCTCGATATTAGAAGAACGCAAAGAGTGTAAAATTGACGTGAACGAAAACTTGGAGCTTCATGGTGAATGTTGTATTTACAGGGTTCCTAAAGCTCTCCGCAAACTGAATGAAGAAGCCTACACTCCAAAGGTAATATCAATAGGCCCTCTTCATCATGGCAAAGAAGAATTCGCTGACATGGAAAAGCAAAAAATAAGATATAAAAGAGAATTTCGTAAAAGAATCACTACAAAGAAATGGCAGGAAATTCTAAACTTCATAGAAGAAAACGAAGGTCGTATCCGCAATTGTTATGCAGAGAGGCCTATGCTTCCAAAACTTGACTTTATAACAATGATCTTGTATGATGCTGTCTTTATCATCGAAATCTTTTTGAGATTTTCTACAGAAAAATATCTGCACGGGGATTTTCTGCTAGATATATCAAGAATGCATGGTGATATTCGAGCAGATTTACAATTACTCGAAAATCAACTACCATTCTACGTGCTCAATGATTTATATAATTTAGCCTGCCATAATGCAGGGTGTGAAACTTCCTTCTTTTCACTATCTTGTCAGTTCTTCTACCTTTGTAAGCCCAACGAAGTACCTGTGAGAGTGGAATTAGATAAACACTTCACTGATTTGAGCAGATATTTTTTCAAAAAGGAACACCCAAAACCACGAGAAAGAAAACATTTTAGGGAATTACCTTGTGCAGTCAAACTGCAAGAGTCAGGAGTGAAGTTTAATAATATTAAAGGAGACTGCTTACTTGACGTGAGATACTTCAAGAAACAGCAGCGGTGCTTGGAAGGTGATGATGAGCTGCAAATTCCGAAAATTGAAATAGATGACTGCACAGAACGCTTATTTCGGAACGTGATGGCCTTGGAGCAGTGTCACTATCCAAAGGAAACTCTCGTTTGCAATTATGTTGATCTAATGGATATCCTTATCGAAACTGAAGAAGATGTAAATGTGCTTGTTGAATCAGGAATTATATCAAATAATCTGGGCGACAGTGCTACGGTAGCAAGGATGTTTAATAAACTTTGCCTAGAAATTACCTCTAGTCCTTCCATTTACGGTGAAATTTCCAAGAATCTGAAAGAGCATTATGATGATAGTTGGAACCATGCAAAGGCAACCTTGAAAATGGTTTACTTCACCAATCTTTGGAGAGGGACAGCCACTGTCGCTGCGGTTGTGCTCCTTTTGCTTACTCTTATACAAACCATATTTTCTATCTTGTCGATTGTGTGATTTAATAATTTGTATCGCAATGTGTGCTTTGCAATTTTTTTATATTTTTTTTTAAGTTGTGTGCTTTGCAATTAATAATGGAGTGTATGTTGCCTTTGATGCTTGAATTACCTGTTTCTCATTGTAATACAATAAGGTTTATGTATTTTCAGTTGAAATATGATCCAACTATTTGCAATGTCTTTTCTGACATTTTTCAACTCAATACGAAATCATCGATCACTATCACTCGTTGATTTGATATTAAAAATTTATTTTAAAATCCTATTTAATTTATAATTTAACCTACCTCTTAATTTGTTTCCTATTTAATCTTAAAATTTTAAATTTTGATTAATAAAAAGTTTAACATATTTTTTTCCCTTTTACACTTCCAGAGCAAAAATAATAATTTTACTGTTCATATAAACAATAATTTTTGTCACTTTGAAAAAATAAAGGGTCGCTACAACAAAAACCGAGCATTGTTTTTTTACGAGGAAAACAGTATTCCCTAGGTAAATGTCATATTTCCGAGGGAATTAAATATTCTGTTGGTGATTAATGAATTAAACACAAGTTATTACCTAGGGAATTTATTGTTGGTCCATGCATGGTGAAAGCTGGCAGTTGGACTCCAGCCAAGGAGCAGCTTGATTCCAGCATGCATGGCAACTGTATGAAGTTGGTAAAACACGTTTTGCCAACTGCCAAAACGTGTGCTACTGTAGCACATATTTTGGCTCTATAAAATGAGCCTCATATGTTGGACAATTATGACTCATTCATGACTTTCCGATTAAAGAGACTAGTTTGCTTGTGATCCGATATATGCTTCGTACGTGGCAGACACAACTCCAGCCCTAGGCCAAGCATGTGACATCCGATACTGGATAGGAATACTCAATACTATGTATATTACGTCTGATATAGATTATATATTTCGTAGAAGAATATTTTTGGAGAATTAGGTAGGCACGGTGCTTTACTAAAAGCCAACCATGTCTTGTAAATCGGTAAAAACGTGGTACCTGGTACGCACGTATTCGGATAATCCGATGACCGAATTTACTGCCAATATATCTAGGGATATCTTGGGTCGCATCACAAAGATTCACCGATGACATTTGACTCGAACAGAATTAATCTGAGATTAATTATGAGAGAGAGAAAATTAATCTGGTATTAATTCGTGAAGAAGAGAGAACGCGATTAATTTAGAATCAATCGGCAAAATAAATTTAATAGCTAAAATTGGATTTTACTATTTAATTTATTTATTTGGGCTAAAATAATATATCGAATATATTAATTGAAATTTGATTTCAACGCGAAATTAAAATTGGATTTTAATTCAAGCGAACGAATTAATTTGGAATTAATTCGCAAGCGACTTTCGTAATAATTTTACTAGGCATTATTATTTAATTAAATTGGATTTAATTATGTCGCAACGGAAAATTTGTTTATTCGGAATTAAACGAACCCGGGCCCGAGCGAAGTTGCGTGTTGAGTTAGCCGACTTAAATTCAGAATTTAAAAGTGGTGGGACCCACTTCACTTACATCACTTGTTTGACTAATGATGTAAGTGGTTAGGCTTAAAATTTTGGATTTGATTTGTTGAGTGAAAAGCTTGGATTTCTTTAACAACGCACTAACCAAATCCAACACTCAACCTCACTATATATTACTTAGTCAACTTTGGAAGTGTGAAGTGGTTACTATTCACAGCAACATTTTCTCTCCCTTTTCTCTCCAAAAACGTGAGCTTCTTCTTCTTGGAGGAGGATTTTTGCTTCACAAATTGTTCTAGCTAGCACTTAAGGAGTCAAGTGAATGTAATATGGATACTCACCCTTGAGTTGGAATCCATCTTCAAAGCTTAGAGCTTCACTACAGCCATGGAAGTTTTGAAAGTCATAGCCGATCAATGAAAGTTTTTTCCGCAAACTTCTTGATTATTTCACATACGAATCACGCTTAGAGATCATGTGGCATGTCTAGGACACTAACAATGGTATCAGAGCGAGATCTAAGCATGATTTGATTCTAGGGTTCTTAGACTTTAATTTGGGGATTTTGTGCTTGGAGCTTGATTTTGCCTAAATTGATTGTTTGGTTGAGTTTATATGATGTTGAATTGGATTTTTGCATCATTAGATTTGTGTAACATTGATTAAATTAATTTTCCCTAAAATCTATACCTTGGCAGAATGTAACCCAGATGTGCTCATGGTGACTTTTGAAATTTGACATATTGGATATGTTGTTGGCATGATATGTATTATAAATGTTGATTTAATTGGATTGAAATCAAATTGCATGAAAAATTCCTTGCCAATGCCGTGAGCCTAGCATGTTGGAATGGATTGATTGTGTTTTAATTTGTGTTGGACATAAATTAAAATGTTAGGCATGATTAATTGGATTAAATTGATATTTTGGAAACATTAGGTTAATTAATTAATTATGGTAATTGCACTTTAATTGAATTAATATGTAATTTGGAATGATGTATTAATTTAATTTATTGTAATTGGGCTTAATGGGCTTGGTTGAGCCGAGTTTGGTTTTGGACAATTGGGTTGGATCCAATTGGGCCTAAAACCATTTTCATAAAGTCCAAAGTATGACATTGGGCCTTTAATAATTTAATTGGGCCTAATGGACCTAAATTGATTTTGTGGCATTGGGTGATTCCTAACTTGGGCTTTGGCATCTTGGGTTTGATCCATAATGGCCAAAGCCCATGCCTAAAGAATTAATTAAAAGCCCATTGGACTTTAATTGAATAATATTGGATACTAATTGGGCCTTTGAGACCCAATAGGATTGGATTTGGAATCCAAGTCCTTAAAGGCACTATTAAAAGTGTAATTATTTAATTTGGAATTAAACATGAATTAGTATTGGATACAATTTAAATTGATTTAAAATTGTAGTTCGATATAATTCAAGAATACTTACTTTGAGTATTTATTCTTAAATGAGTTGGACTCGCGCAAATCAAATCGTTGTTTGAACATTTGATGGTCATTAATTCAAAGATTAATTAATTGGATTAGATTAATTGAATAACATGCTATGTGTGAATACTTGGATGTATTGTATGAATAATGTATATCAGATGGATATTAGAAGGGTGAGGGCAATTTTGGAAATTGTTGTAATAAATTTAGAATTTATTAAATTGGACCTGCGTGTACAGCCTATTATCTCTATTCTCTTTGTATTTCTCCTCTCACCAATTTCCCTCAATGTAAATGAGGTTTCTTATTAGTGTTATGTAATTGGGTAGAAGTTACTGCTAGCGGGAGAGAGGAAAGGGAGAGATTTGTTCTAGTAACAAATTGTATTGTATATCTATCCGCATATCATTATTATTTATTTTGCGCCTTATTATGCTTTTAGGATGCATGCTTAAGGGTGTATGATGAGACCTAATCAAAGATAATAAATTGGTTGCCAATTTACGCGAAAAACCTTCATTCAATATTAAATGTTTTTTCTTCCATTGAGTGGTTCTCTTTCAAGATCCAAGATTGGCATTGGTTTGTTGGCCAAAGTCAAGACCTTTATCCATCGCGGATGTGTTTGAACCACGTAAGCTTTGTTACATATCGTGTGTCTTGGGCAGTTGTGACTTGTTGGCCAAAGTCAAGGTCACTTGTTGTTCATCGACCTCAATTACGAAGCTTTCCCACCGTCAATGGGTCGCACTTAACTAGAATTATTAAGCTTGTTGAGTCAAAGTCAAGGCTTAGCTGATTTAGAGGAAAAAGGTTAGGAAATATATTGGATATATTTACATATATTGGATATATGTTTTGGACTTGGAGGTCCACCTATGGATCTAGGAATTAGATGAGATCCATTGATCTTAGAGATCTACCTAGTTAAGTTTCATACAGCTTGTTGGCCAAAGTCAAGGTGTGTGTTATTTAATGGGATCCTAGCCCACAGGAAACTAGGTCTCCCGAGTACTCCACAGAGGGTTAGAGGCTTGCCGAAAAATAGTGGGAGACAAGTATTAAATTTACAATTTCATTTAAATACTTGCCAATACGCGCTCCTTAATTTTCGTCATTAAAAATATAAATATATTAGTTGGACTAATATTCAATTATTATTTTTAATTTAACAGTTGGACTATATTCAAATTACTTCATTTATAGTTGGTTATATAGTTGGACTATAGTAATCATTATATGTTATATAGTTGGACTATAGTAATCATTATATTTGATAGTACCCGAAATCGTTGATTGGATAGTTGGACTATAGCAATCAAGATAACTTGAAAGATTAAGCGTCAAAGGACATAATCCTGGGTGAAAATGTCTTTAACGGCTTTAATTTTCTAGATTGGGAAATGAATCTCAGGATAGTCCTGAGAGCTGAGAAGTTACTCTATTTGATAGAGAAACATCTAGGGCCTGAGCCGGAGTTGAGCAAATAGTCGAGCATGAGCTTTGGAAGACTCATCGTGATGATAACATTAGTGCTCAATCTGTTATGCTTGCTGCAATGACTATTAATTTTGTTGTCAGAACTAATGATTAGATCTTTATACCATGATGTTGAAATTAAAGGATCTTCATAGATCTAACCTTAGATCTTAGAAGTACGAATTGTAAAAGAAGCTATTTCACTCGCGTATGTCAGAGGGTACATCTATCGAGCACTAGGTGTCGCAGATGATTGCTAATGTCGAACAATAGGTTAGCTGGGCATTACCTACGAGTCTGAGACTTTCATAGATTTGATCTTACAGTCTCTGCACGAATGCTGGGGCGGGTTCATCTTGAACCAAGAGAAAACTCTTGGAGAGTTAATGGCTATACTCAAGGAGACAAAGTCAGAGTTTCTAAAAAAGGCAAGAAGCACAAGGCGCATCTTACTTCGACATGCCAGAAGGCCAAGGCTTGGCCGAAGGCTTCTGGGGGTGTGAAAAAAAAGGGCAAGGCTAAATTGTCACAGTCTTCTGGGAAGACAAAGGACATATCCCAAGATGTCTGCCTAAACTGTGGAAAACGGGGTCACTGGAACCGTGACTGCTGTATGGACAAGGCAGACATGAAAGAAGTGAAGGCAAGGCAAGTAGGGGTGTGCATTGGTCGGTTAATCCTTGATTTTTTAACCGTAACCGAAATTTTCGGTGAAATAAAAGTGTGACCGATTTAACCAATTTATGACACATAACCATTAACCAATTAACCATTATATTCGGTCGGTTATGGTTAATTCGGTTATTAACCAATCCAATAAATTAAAATTTAATATTTTTTATATTTTTAATTAGTAAAATTATATATGATGTAAGTCGGTTCTACCGATTTTTTCGGAACATTTCAACCAGTCGAACCACTGACGCATTAAATTTTTTGGATCACTAATTCGATCACATATCCGATTCTAAAAATACCGATTCTAACTAACATTGATTATTAATATATCTATATTTAATACATGCGGGAGAAATACTTTTTAAACCCTCGATGATTGTCATGGCCTCGGATTTCCTTCCAAACCTGCCATGTTAGAAATTTTAAGGGTTGTGAATCCACCACGATGCAAAATCTACACATTTGAAATTTTATGTATTTTTACCTTTAAATTTGAGAGAAATTAAAAGAGTCAAAACCAAGCTGTTAATGCAGCTTGTCATTTGAATTTATCAATTTTAATTTTCGGGTAGTATTATCAAATCAATATAACTACAACAATTGAGAGCTTACATGTAGACTATCTTAACTCAAAAAAAATTAAAGGATTCGCACGCGCTAATATATATATAAATGGTTTAATTTCGGTTAATCGGTCGGTTTGGTTATACGAATCTCATAACCATAACCGAACCGAATAACCGAAAAAGTTAAAAATTTTAACCGCAATAACCGAATTAACCGAACCGTAATAAAAAAAATGGGTCGGAACGGTTCGGTTAATCGGTTAAAACCGATTAATGCACACCCCTAAAGGCAAGGCTCCGGCTTCAGGTATGTTTGTTATAAACATGCCCACTACTAGTTTTAAGAATTGGATTTTTGATACTGGATGTGGTACATAAATATGTACTGATGTGCAGAATCTGTTGATAAGCAGAAGACTGGCTTCAGATGCGATCGACTTGCGAGTCGGAAACGGGACGAGAGTCGCTGTTTTAGGCGTAGGAACCTAAGTTTTGGAACTGACCTTGGGGCAAGTACCTACATTAGGTGACTGTTGTAATGTACCTAGTTTGACTAGAAACATTATCTCTATATCTAGTACAACCCGTTGCGGGTATACCTTTATGTTCCAGAACACATAGTGTTTTGTTTATAAAGATGATATTGAGATATGCACATTAGATTTGAATAACCGTCTTTATATTTCGAATATAAATAAATCTCAAACATATTATATGACAAACAAATGGCTCAAATTGAGTAAATCTGTTGAGACTTATTTGTGGCATTGTTATCTGGGACACATTAAGAAGACTCGTATATCCACACTTTCGAAGAGTGGATATTTGGATGGATTTGATCCTAACTCAAATGATGTCTGGGAATCTTGTTTATTAGGCAAAATGCCTAAAATACCTTTTACATGGTAAATGTGTACGTACCACCGATCTGTTAGCCCTCATTCATAGTGACGTATGTGGGCCCATGTCTAGCTAGGCTAGAAGTGGATATGAATACTTCGTAACCTTTACGGATGTGGCATCGCGTTACAGTTATGTGTATCTTATGAAACACAAGTCTGAAACTTTTGAGAAATTGAAAGTGTTTAGACACGAAGTAGAAAAATAGACCAGTAAAAGTATTAAAACATTATGGTCGGACCATAGTGTAAAATACTTAAACATATGAGTTTCAAGATTACTTGAAAGAGTATAGTATTCTTTCACAGTGGACTCCTCCCGGAACACCTCAGTTGGACGGTGTGTCCAAACGGAGAAACCGAACTTTGTTGGACATAGTGAGGTAAATGATGAGTCGCTCTAAGCTACCAATTCCTTTTAGGAATACGCATAAGACAGTGCAATACTTATTTTGAATAAGGTTCCTTAAAAATCTGTTGGACAGACCCGTATCAGATATGGACAGGAAAGAAACTGTGTTTCTCATTCCTGAATATTTGGGGATGCTATGTGTAGACGCTGATTTTCGCTCCAGGTCTACAATTGAGATTTTGTATAGGGCACTGGCGATCCTGCAAAACAAAGATGTAGAGTGAGCGGGAGTACTGCCCACCGGTGTGGTGGGTGCCGGGGGCACTCCGACGCCCAAGTCAGTGAAGGTACTAAGGAGTAAGAAGGTGGGAAGTCAAAGGTTGGATACTACCTTGGACTTTGTAGGGTGCCGTGAGGGCGATCAGTCGAAGGTGTGGTGAGCTTGAGGATGTCTCAAGGCTATGAGTATGAGAGCTAGAAGTTCCGTCCCCCTTTTCTTCTGGACACTCTCCTCTTATATACACGCCTCTGTATGCATTTACTGCTCTTTGATTGCTTGTCCGTTGGGCGTCGATAACGGTCGACTTCATGAGGGGGTTTATTATATTTTGCCCGTTGTTGGCTGGCAACTGTTGAGTTTATGAACTTAGGCGTTACGTGGGCGGGCCTCTGGATGGTCCTTCGGTTACGGGTGTTGGTGCTCATCGGGCCTGGGCCGACATAATGTCTTTGGGGTTTGATTAGGAGGCTTCAGGGGTGCGTCCAGTAGTGGGCCTGAAGCAAAATGACGAAACTACCCCTGGACCAAATTTGGTCCAAACAGTTTGTCCCCTACTCTCTAAGTCAAGAGTCATTGGCTTGGAGAGTACTTGACGCATGTGTCGCCTGGGACGAGGCCATATTATGTAGCTGTACTCGAGCGTTGATGCTGCCTACTAATTGAACCAAACGAATGTCAAGTTATCAACTTGAGTCTACAAGAGCCATTGGGGAAGTACCCAATCGTTTGGACCCGATGAAGGTCAGTATATCAGTCTTACGACATGTGCCCTCAATGTCTACGAGTTGACTCTAAATGAGTCTATGGGGGATGTCCCCGGTCGACTAGACTTGATGAGTCCAGGAGGATATGAGTCATACGACATGTGTAATCCATGTCTACAAGTTGACTCGAAATGAGTCTATGGGGGGTGTCCCCGGTCGACTGGACTTGATGAATCCAGGAAGATATGTCATATGACATGTTTATTCCATGTCTACTATTTGACTCGACATAAGACAATGGGGGGTGTCCCCGGTCGACTGGACTTGATGAATCCAGAAGAGATATGAGTCATACGACATGTGTAATCCATGTCTACAAGTTGACTCGACATGAGTTAATGGGGGATGTCTCCGGTCGACTGGACTTGATGAGTCCAGGAAGATATGAGTCATACGACATGTGTCCATGTCTACAACTTTACTCGACATGAGTCAATGGGGGATGTCCCCGGTCGACTGGACTTGATGAGTCCAGGAATATATATCATACGACATGAGTAGTTCATGTCTATAACTTGACTCGACATGAGTCAATGGGGGATGTCCCTGGTCGACCGGACTTGATGAGTCCAGGAATATATCATACGACATGAGTAGTTCATGTCTATAACTTGACTCGACATGAGTCAATGGGGGATGTCCCTGGTCGTCTGGACTTGATGAGTCCAGGAATTTTATCATACGACATGAGTAGTTCATGTCTATAACTTGACTCGACATGAGTCAATGGGGGATGTCCCCGGTCGACTGGACTTGCTGAGACCAGGAAAATATAAGTCATACGACATGTGTAATCCATGTCTACAACTTGACTCGACATGAGTCTATGGGGGATGTCCCCGGTCGACTGGACTTGATGAGGCCAGGAAAATATAAGTCATACGACATGTGTAATCCATGTCTACAACTTGACTCGAAATGAGTCTATGAGGGATGTCCCCGGTCGACTGGACTTGATGATAGTCCAAGAAGGTCATCACTTCTCACTCTACTAGACCTGAAGAATGTCAATGAGGGTTCTCATTCCTCATCTACAAGACCTGACAAAGGTCAATGAAGGTATAATTCCTCATTCTACAAGACTTGTAGTCTGAGACCATGTCGTCTGAAGACCATGAGACTACAGTCGAATGAACCTGTTGAAGGTCCATGAGGATCATCATCCTACTGGATTGGGATGAAGGTCGGTCGACTGGGCCCGATTAAGGTCCAAGGGTTTCTTCATACTACAAAATCTGATGAAGGTCGGCCTAGTGGACCTGATGGAGGTCCAAATGATTTTTCATACTACCAAACCTGATAGAGGTCGGTGGAGTGGACCTGATAGAGGTCCAAAGAATTTTTCACACTACCTAACCTGATGAAGGTCGGTCGAGTGGACCTGATGGAGGTCCAAATGATTTTCATACTACGCAACCTGATGAAGGTCGGTCGAGTGGACCTGATGGAGGTCCAAAGGATTTTTCATACTACCTAACTTGATAATAGTTAGTCGATTGGACCTAAAGGAGGTCCAAATTTTTATTCTACTGGTCATGATAAAAGATTCCCTAGGTAGTCTGGAGTTGGCGGTATTAAACGACGTAGCATGAAGAAGATGACTAACCTTTCATGTTGTCTGGGGAAGAGATGACAATTTTTCCATGTACCGTCGGCCGATGGTCATCCAACTTGTTGTGTGGGTATTGAATGATCATGATGTTTTATCATCCCATATATGTCAAGTGGGACAACATGAGATGATACTGCAAGTGCTTTTGAAATTAAAATATTTCAGAACAAAGAAGGAGCTCTACTCGACTATTACTGGGTTGTGTCGAGTGGACCTTTCACACCTTAGTGCCTAGCTTTTATTTGTGTCCTGCTGTGACACATTTGTTTAATGCCAAGCTTCTATTGGTCGAGTGGTACATATACTTTGCCTAGCCTTCATATTGGTCGTGTGGTATATATACACTGCAGAGCATCATATTGGTCGTGTGGTACATATACTCTGCCTAGCTTTCATATTGGTCGTGTGGTATATATACACTGCCAAGCCTTCATATTGGTCGTGTGGTACATATACTTTGCCTAGCATTCATATTGGTCGTGTGGTATATATACACTGCAGAGCATCATATTGGTCGTGTGGTACATATACTCTGCCTAGCTTTCATATTGGTCGTGTGGTATATATACACTGCCAAGCCTTTATTTGCGCCATTCGACATGCACACGAAGCAGTTTTGAAGTTTTGTGGCTTTGTTGCATAAGGACTGTTTCAGCTATCTTCTTGCAACAAACGATGTGGGATAAAAGGTTTAATTGATGTGGATAAATGAATGGTCTTCTCATGGGCTGGAAGTACGGTAAGGGCCGGTCTAGCCTTCGGCTGAACGTGGGCTTATGACGGTTTTGGTGGCTTTGTTTTGTGTGTCTTGATTTTGTTGCTTTGTCCTGTGTGAATGGGCTTCATGGTTTGTTTTGGATTATTCAGCTAGGCATGATTCCATGGGATTTGTTGATTCAGTTGTGAATCGTCCCTCGGCTCTTGCTTAGGTTGAGTTTGACAACCTTCATTTTCGGCACCTAGGCTACTGTGTTGTGGCTTCAAGCATGTGGTCAAGAATTTAGAACCAATTTGCAAACTTGAGTCGTAGTGGGCTTGACTTTTATAAGTGGGCTTGGCTGAGATTTTGGTTTGCAACCGGTTGCTCCTGATGCATTAGAGCGCAGGCTAGCTTGGATTTTATGGACTGATTTCGGTCTCACGACATCTGGAGTATGTTGATTGGGCAGAGTTGGCCTGGATTATTTACTTTCAAGCGACAACTATAGAGGGAAGCTCAATTAAACTTTACTGCCATACTTTTCATGCGACAACTCATATGTTAGTGGGCCATCAAAAGTTTTAAAGCTAGCTTATCATTTGACTCTGTTTTCTTCAGTTCTTACGCGTGTCAGTGTGGTTGGTTTGAAGGAGATTACTTTCCCATGCGACGTGGGACAATGTTTTTGCATGAGAGGTTAGGGCTTTTTGTAGTGTGGTCGTGTGTGACATGCATGTAGAAATAAGACTTGGTAGTTTTGTGTCCTCTTTCTTCCCGTTTCAGATTCATCCATGAATTGAAGAATCTGCAGTTCGAGCCAAAGATCATGTGCTCGCAAGAACTTCCATCCTTCAGTTTTCTCAGTAGCCTTCAAACGCTGGCAACAAACTTAATGTACTTGAGATGAAGATCTGGTGCTAAGCCGTAGCTTGGCAAGTCGAATGGACCATTTCTTCTTTGCTTGTGGCTTTGTCTAGTGAGCCCCATAATCATCCCTTATTTGAATGTAATTTACAGATATGACCTGACATGTGGTCTCATTGTAGGCTGGCTTTCTTACAGTCTACATTTGTTTACGGACTATATGTGGCAGAGTGCTTTCTTTGAGTGTAGATTAGGGATAATTACTCCGCCATTTCCTTTCACACGGAACATGTGACTTATTGAGAAAGGTCGACTTGTTGCTCGAAGCTATGGATAGTTATATTTGTAACGATTGTGGACTGAGTGATTTTTGTCTGCTATGAATTGCTAGGGCCCCACGGTGGGCGCCAAACTGTAGACGCTGATTTTCGCTCCAGGTCTACAATTGAGATTTTGTATAGGGGCACTGGCGATCCTGCAAAACAAAGAGTAGAGTGAGCGGGAGTACTGCCCACCGGTGTGGTGGGTGCCGGGGGCACTCCGACGCCCAAGTCAGTGAAGGTACTAAGAGTAAGAAGGTGGGAAGTCAAAGGTTGGATACTACCTTGGACTTTGTAGGGTGCCGTGAGGGCGATCAGTCGAAGGTGTGGTGAGCTTGAGGATGTCTCAAGGCTGTGAGTATGAGAGCTAGAAGTTCCGTCCCCCTTTTTTCTGGACACTCTCCTCTTATATAAAGCCTCTGTATGCATTTACTGCTCTTGATTGCTTGTCCGTTTGGCGTCGATAACGGTCGACTTCATGAGGGGGTTTATTATATTTTGCCCGTTGTTGGCTGGCAACTGTTGAGTTTATGAACTTAGGCGTTACGTGGGCGGGCCTCTGGATGGTCCTTCGGTTACGGGTGTTGGTGCTCATCGGGCCTGGGCCGACATAATGTCTTTGGGGTTTGATTAGGAGGCTTCAGGGGTGCGTCCAGTAGTGGGCCTGAAGCAAAATGATGAAACTACCCCTGGACCAAATTTGGTCCAAACACTATGCACGTTAAACATTTGGATGGTACCGAACTAGAACCCAAATCGGATAAGTGCATATTTGTAGGTTATCATAGGGAAACCAAAGTATAGTACTTATACAACTCACAAGAGAACAATGCTCAATTATTGCTCTCCATGCAATTTTCCTAAGAGGAATTCCTATATGGAGTGGTAAGTGGGAAGAAAGTAAAACTCGATGTAAATCGAATTAATATTATTCCTGGCACCGACTCCTTTACGGAACATGAATAGTTCATCAGGGATGAAACTGTACCACAATCTTTGAATACACAAGAACCACATAAGTCGGAGAAAGTTAGAAAATAACCTGGGAGGTAGGTTTCTGATCTCGCCTCACGTGGATATCAATCTTATTGAGAGAAATGAACCGACTACGTATGAGGAAGCGATACAATGTATCAACTCCGCATAATGGTAAGAGTCCATGAAGTCTGAAATGGATTCCATGTATACCAACCAAGTTTGGACACTGGTTGATGTACCATAAGGCATTGTGCCTATTGGTACTAAATAGGTCTTCAAGGAAGACACACATGGATGGCAACGTACAAATGTACAAAACTAGGCTTGTACAGAAAGGGTGTCGTCAACGACATAGTGTCGATTACGATGAAAATCTTTCACATGTTGCCATGATTAAATCCATTCGGATAATGCTTGCTATTGCTGCATATTTCATTTATGAATATGACAGATGGACACCAAAAACCGCTTTCCTTAACGGAAACCTGTTGGAGGATGTTTATATGCAACATCCTGACGGTTTTGTCGTGGCAAAACATGCAAACAAGGTTTGCAAGTTAATCGATCCATTTATGGATTGAAGCAAGCATTGCGTTCTTGGAACCAACGTTTTGATGAGATCATAATGGTATATGTTTTAATTCAAAACGAAGATGATTCTTGTGTATATAAGAGGGATAGTGGGAGCACACTAACAATGATTGTCCTATATATTGATGATGTATTGATTCTCGACAATGACATTCCCATACTATAATCGGTTAAAGCTTGGCTTTCATTAAAATTCTCCATGGAATACCTGGGAGAAGCATGCTTTATTCTAGGAATAAAGATCTATTGGGATAGATCTAGAAAACTGTTGACATTCTCCCAGAGCTCGTACATTTTGATATGTACGTGACCTGATGTCTCATATGCTTTGAGCATATGTAGACGCAATCAAGCCAATCCAGGTGACAGTCACTGGATTGATGTAAAGAACATCATTTTGTATCTTGGATGAACTAATGATGCTTCCTTTGAATATGGGGAAAGGAAAACTTGAAGTAACTGGGTTCACCGCTGCAAGTTTCCAAACCGATAAAAGACGACTTTGAGTCGCAATAAGGGTACATATTTTGTTTGAATAACGGAGCAGTGAGCTGGAAATCTTCCAAGCAAGATACTGTTGCTGATTAAACAATAAAAGCGCAATATTGCTGCAGCTGATGCAGCAAAAGAAGCATTTTGGATCTAATAAATTCCTAATTGGATTAGGAGTAGTTTTGTTAGCAGCTGAGCTAGGCTACAACATAGGCTAAGGAATCACAGTCTCATCAACGATCAAGTATGTACTTCGACTATTTCATCTGATTCGTCAGATCATACATCATGGCGATGTGATGATCTAATAAATCGCATTAGATGAGAACATTGCAAATCCGCTGACGAAAGCCATTTCTCAGTAAAAGTTTGAGCGACCCGTACATAGTTCAGGTGTTAGACACTTGAGTGATTGGCTATAGGCCAAGTAGGAGATTGTTAGACAATTATGACCCATAGCATCACCATTTTGTAAAGAACATGGTGTTCTTGTACAAAGTTAACTATGTGACAAAAGAAATTACTCTTTTATCATTTGTAATTGGATTACCTGTATATATAAATGATAACAGTCCATATGATTGGTACCAGATTAATAAGATATGAGACAATATTAATCCACGAAGGTTTAATCATTAAATATCCCTAGTCGTAGTATTATCGAGACTGTACATCGATAATGCGGAATATGCTAGTATTACACTTATACGCGTTATGGAAGCTTAACGACATAGTTTCATATATTTGGGTATTAGATATTCATGCAAGTGTAATATGAGTTCTGTTTACCGATGGTACGGAAACAGCTTCGCTCTGGATAGACCCCTCGAATTCCATTGGTAATATGACTATGTGTCTGTGGGAGTAGTCCGAATCAGGGTAGGTGTATTTGGTCTTAACCTGAGACTTGCATCGCTAATACTTGCGACAATTAGTATACTTTGGTTTTGGTCGTCCGGGCTTTAACAGGTTCTGAGTACGCCTCTTCTGGGTATACTGAGAATCTTAGTGTATTGGGTGTGATGTCAATATGGAAGTATCACTTCAGTCATATGGAGATGATGATCACGCAGGGATACAGAACTGATACTCTAAAGTGTTGCAACCATCGGGGAAGTATGAGTAGGTCATCATGACTTTATGATTAAAGAGACTAGTTGCTTGTGATCCGATATAGCTTCGTACGGGGCAGACACAACTCGAGCCCTAGGCCAAGCATGTGACATCTGATACTGGATAGGAATACGCAATACTATGTATACTACGCCTAATATAGATTATATATTCCGTAGAAGAATATTTCTGGAGAATTGGGTAGCACGGTGTTTTGCTAGAAGCCAACCATGTCTTGTAAATCGGTAAGAATGTGGCACCGGGTACGCACGTATTCGGATAGTCCGATGACCGAATTTACTGCCAATATATCTAGGGATCTCTTGGGTCGCATCCCAAAGATTCACCGATGACATTTGACTCGAACAAAATTAATCTGGGATTAATTATGAGAGATAGAAAATTAATCTGGGATTAATTCGTGAAGAAGAGAGACGCGATTAATTTAGAATTAATTGGAAAAAATAAATTTAATAGTTATATTTGGATTTTACTATTTAATTTATTTATTTGGGCTAAAATAATATATCGGATATATTAATTGAAATTGGATTTCAACGTGGAATTAAAATTGGATTTTAATTCAAGCGAACAAATTAATTTGGAATTAATTCGCAAGCGACTATCGTAATAATTTTGCTAGGCATTATTATTTAATTAAATTGGATTTAATTATCTCGCAACGGAAAATTCATTTATTCGGAATTAAACGAACCCGGGCTCGAGCGAAGTTGCGTGTTGAGTTAGCCGACTTAAATTCGGAATTTAAAAGTGGTGGGACCCACTTCACTTACATCACTTGTTTGACTAATGATGTAAGTGGTCAGGCTTAAAATTTTGGATTTGATTTGTTGAGTGAAAAAATTGGATTGCTTTTACAACACACTAACCAAATCCAACACTCAACCTCACTATATATTACTTAGTCAACTTTGGAAGTGTGAAGTGGTTACTATTCACAGCAACATTTTCTCTCTCTTTTCACTCCAAAAACGTGAGCTTCTTCTTCTTGGAGGAGGATTTTTGCTTCACAAATTGTTCTAGCTAGCACTTAAGGAGTCAAGTGAAGGTGATAAGGATACTCACCCTTGAGTTGGAATCCATCTTTAAAGCTTAGAGCTTCACTATATCCATGGAAGTTTTGAATGTCAAAGCCGATCAATGTAAGTTTTTTCCGAAAACTTCTTGATTATTTCACACACAAATCATGCTTAGAGATCCCGTGGTATGTCTAGGACACTAACATCATGTATGTTTGTTATTAAAATAAACATATCTACTTCTAGTTTTAAAAATTAGATTTTTTATTCTGGATGTGGTACTCATATATGTACTGATGTGCAGGATCTGCAGATTAGCAGGAGACTGGCTTTATGAGAGATCGACCCCCAAGTTGGAAATGGGACTAGATTCGCCGTTTTGGCTGTTGGGACCTATATTTTGGAACTGCCATCGGGGCATGTACTTACTTTATCAGACGATTATTATGTACCTAGTTTGACTAGAAACATTATATCTGTATCTTGTTTAACCCATTGTGGGTATAACTTTGTATTCAGGAACACATGGTGTTTTGTTTATAAAGATGATTTTGAGATATGCACTGCTGATTTAAATAATGGTCTTTATATTTTGAATATAAATGAATCTCAAACATATAACATGAAAAACAAAAGGCTCAAAATGAGTAAAACAGATGTAACTTATCTGTGGCATTGTCGTCTGGGACACATAAACAAGACTCGTAAATCCACACTTTTGAAGATTGGATACTTGGACGGATTTGATCATAATTCATACGTCGTCTGCGAATCTTGTTTATTAGGCAAGATGCCTAAAACACATTTTAACGGTAAAGGTACATGTGCCACCGAACTGTCAGCCCTCGTCCATAGTGACGTATGTGGGTCCATGTCTAGCCAGGCTAGAGGTGGATATGAATACTTCGTAACCTTTACGGATGATGCATCGCGTTATGGTTATGTGTATCTTATGAGACACAAATCGGAAACTTTTGAGAAATTCAAAGAGTTTCGACATGAAGTAGAAAAACAGACCGGAAAAAGTATTAAAACATTACGATCCGACCGTGGTGGAGAATACTTAAGCGATGAGTTTCTCGATTACTTGAAATAGTATGGTATTCTTTCACAGTGGGCTCCTTCCGGAACACCTGAATTAAATGGTGTGTCTGAACGGAGAAACTGAACTTTGTTGGACATGGTAAGGTCTATGATGAGTCGCACTGAGCTACCAATTTCCTTCTGGGGATATGCATTGAACAATGCAATACTTATTTTGAATAAGGTTCCGTCAAATTCTGTAGGACAAACTTCATATGAAATATGGACAGGAAAGAAACCGAGTTTCTCATTCCTGAAGATTTGAGGATGCTTGGCATATGTAAAACGTTTGGATGGTACCAAACTAGAACCAAAATCGGATAAATGCCTATTTATAGGTTATCCTAGGGAAACCAAATGATATTACTTTTACAACCTACAAGAGAACAAGGTATTTGTTGCTCTACATACGGTTTTCCTGGAGAAGAAATTCCTAAATGCAGTGGTAAGTGGGAGGAAAGTAGAACTCGATGAAAATCGTAGTGATACTGTTCCTGGCACCGACTCCCAAATGGAACACGAACAGTTCATCAGAGATGAGAGTGTACCACAATCTTCTAATACACAAGAACCATATAGATCGGAGAGAGTCAAAAAACAACATGAGAGGTATGGGTTTCTGATCTTGCCTCACGTAGATATTAATCTTATTAAGAAAAATGAGCCGGCTACGTATTAGGAAGCGATACAAGGTATCGACTCCGCTTTATGGCAAGATGCCATGAAGTCCGAAATGGATGCCATGTATACCAACCAAGTCTGGGCAGTGGTTGATGCACCAGTAGGCGTAAAGCTGATTGGTTGTAAATGAGTCTTCAAGAAGAAGACGGACATGGATTGCAACATACAAATGTACAAAGCTAGGCTTGTAGCGAAAGGGTATCGTCAACGACATGGTGTCGATTACGATGAAACATTTTCACCTATTGCCATGATTAAATCCATTCGGATAATGCTTGCTATTGCTGCATATTTCGATTATGAAATATGGCAGATGGACGTCAAAACCGCTTTCCTTAACGAAAACCTTTTGGAGGATGTTTATATGCAACAGACTGACGGTTTTGTCGTACGAAAACATGCAAACAAGGTTTGCAAGTTAAATCGATCCATTTATGGATTGAAGCAAGCATCGCGTTCTTGGAACCAACGTTTTGATGAGATCATAAAAGAATATGATTTCATTCAAAATGAAGATGATTCTTATGTATATAAAAAGGTTAGTGGGAGCGAACTAAAATTCATTGTCCTTTACGTTGATACTTGAGTGATTGGCTATGAGCCAAGTGGAAGATTGTTGGACAATTATGACCATAACATCACTATTTGTAAAAGACATTGTGGATTTTGTACAAATTTATTTACGTCACGACAGAAAATTCATTTAATCGGATTAAACGAACCCGAGCCCGAAGTGTGTTGAGCAAGCCGCTTGAATTTTGAATTAAAGTGGGGCCCACCAACTTACATCACTAGTCTATCAAGTGTATACTTGGTGATGGAAGTAGTTGAGGGCATTAATTGCCATTTTCGCTCCAACACTTCAAGTGAATGTGATAGGGAAACTCACCATTGGGTTGCATTCAACATAGAAAGCTTGGAGCTCTCATCAAATACAAAGAAAGTTTTGAACTTCATCCACTCATTTTTGATTATTCACATGAAATCATGACTTAGAGATCCTTGGCATGTTCTAGGAACACTAACACCATAATCACTTCTTTAGCATCCCAAATCCTAAAACTGAGAGAAAATATAGAGTAAAGAATTTGAGAGGTTTTTTTGTAAAGCTTGGATTTAAGCTTTGTAATTCTTTTGTTGAGTAATAAAGAAGAGTTTTCCTCTCATTTCTCCTCTATAGTGATTGTAAATATCATAACAAGTGGTATCAGAGTGTTAAGGTTACACGGAAGGATCCCGAAACTCAGAAACAGAGCTTCGGTTCGAAAAACCAATTCCGAGGAAAGTTGTCTAAAATTGGTTTTGAGCATACCATCGGTCTTCTCATGACGAGCCGAGCATGGTGGTATTTTCCGGCGATCGATTGGAGGTCAGGCGAAGGCTCACGAGCCACACGCGCCACATAGAAGCTATCTCACTCACCGCCACTCGCACACGCGCCGCACGCGCCTGCTGAATGTTGAAGATGCTGAGTCAGCCGCCACATCAGCGTCCAGTTAGCCATCACGCACAGTCCGCAGCACAGTCAGCACGACACGTCAACAGACCATTCAGCATCCACGTGTCATCTAGTCAGCCGCCATGTCAGCGCCATGTGTCTGACATGTCAGCAGCATTGCTACATCAGCAAAATTTTGGTAAATTTCAGAAAGGTCTCTATACTTTTTAGAAATTATATTTTGGCCCCTAAACGTTCAGAAATTAAACTTTGACCCCTATAACTTCTGAAAATTTATATGTTGGTCCCTGTGTCGGATTTTGACAAACAAAGTGTCATTTCCACCATTTTCGACCATTCTGGACGCAACGGTGAGCTCCATTTTTTGAAATTCTACTTTGAATTTTTATGATGGATGGGGACAATGGAAAATTAATTTTGTTGACAAACACCAATTATTTCACATGGAGAGAAATGATGAAAGACTTTATATATGTGAAGGACTATGATGGATCAGTCTTTCTAGAGTAGAACCAGAAGCAATGTCCGATGAAAAGTGGAATAATCTTCACCAGAAAACATGCAGTACTATTCGTCAGTGGATCGACGATAGTATCATGAACCATGTTAGTGAATATACTAATGCACGTATCTTATGAAGAAAGCTGGAGGAGTTTTTTCGAGCAAAGACTGGCAATAACAAGCTGTACTACATCAAGAAAATGATGAGGTTGAAACACAATAAAGGTACAGATGTGGCAGACCATATCAATGATTTCCTCGGCACCATGAAAGAATTGTCTGGATTGGGCATAGACTTCGGTGATGAGGTAAATGGCTTAATACTCCTAAATACGTTACTAGAATCTTGGGAAACATTTAGATCTACGGTGATAAATTCAGCCTCAGATGGGAGATTCACACTGGACATGGTAAAAACCAGAATCTTCAAGGAAGAAAAGAGGACGAGAATGCAAGGGACGACATCAGCCTCAACCTCAGAAGCTTTAGGGACTGAGAATAACAACATAAATGAGGGGAGTAAAAGCCGAGGCCCAGGTAGATCAGAAAAGAACCGAGATAAATCAAGAACAAAAGATATAAAATGCTACCATTGTAAAAAGAAAGGCCATATGAATAGGGATTGCTACAAATTGAAGAACGAGCAGTCCAAAGACAACAACAGAATGGATGATGACTCTAATCAAGAAAGATTTGCTACTGCCACCATTGAAAAAACCTCAAAAGAACTCATCATTATCTACGTGGAAAGTGTTGTGAATCTTGCCAGTCACGAGACCAGTTGGGTGATAGATAGTGGCACCCCCATACACGTCACATCTCGCATATACTTCTTTTCATCTTACACACCAGATGACTACGGTGCTGTAAGGATGAGGAATAACAGCGAGTCTAAAACCGTCGGTATTGGAGAAATCTGCCTTGAAACAGACAACGGAACAAGGCTAGTGTTGAAATGAGTCAAGCATATCCCAGATATCCGATTAAACCTGATCTCAACAGGCAAGCTGGATGATGAAGGCTTCTGCAGCACCTTTTGTGACAACACATGAAAGCTCATTAAAGGATCAATGGTGATGGCACAAGGTAAGAAAGACTCAACACTGTATTTGATACATGCTAAACTTTCCAATAGTAGCATAAATATAGTCAATAGTAATGAGGCAGCCGAGCTATGGCATAAAAAGCTCGGTCATATGAGTCAAACGGGGATGGAAGTACTGTGCCGATAAAATGTTCTTCCCGGGTTGAAGAACTTACACTTACAGAAGTGTGAACACTGCATGGCCGGAAAGCAGAATAAGGTGTCCTTCCAGAGCTCCCCGCCTCAACGAAAACTGGAGGTATTTGATCTCATACATTCAGATGTATGTGGTCCGATGCAGACAATAACACTTGGTGGGTCACTTTATTTTGTGACATTTATAGACGATCATTCAAGAAAGATATGAGTATACACCTTGAAGACAAAAGATCAAGTGTTGAGAGTGTTCAAAGAGTTTCATGCCTTGGTAGAGAGAGAAATAGCCAAGAAACTAAAATGCATCAGAATAGACAATGGTGGAGAGTACAGAGGTCTGTTTGATCAGTACTGTAAGATGCAAGGAATCTGACATCAAACGACACCTCCCAAGACACCTCAGCTGAATAGCCTTGCTGAGAGGATGAAAAAAACCTTGTGCGAAAGAGTCAGAAGTTTGCTCTCACAAGCCAAACTACTAAAGACATTATGAGGGAGTCACTCAGCACAACCGTATATATTTTGAACATGTCACCAGTAGTCGTACTAAAAGGTAATGTTCCTAATCAAGTCTGGACAGGAAAAGAAGTGTCATATGATCACTTACATGTCTTTGGGTGCAAAGAATTTGTACACATCCCAAAGGACGAGCGATCAAAACTTGATGTAAAGACGCGACAGTGTGTCTTTATTGGCTATGGTCTGGATGATTTCGGCTACAAACTGTATGATCCTGTTGAGAAGAAGATTCTCAGAAGCTGAGATGTTGTCTTCGTTGAAGATCAGACTATAGAAGATATCATAAAAGAACTAAAGACAATGCCCCAGCAATACAAAAATATTGATATGAATCCAGAACCTCATACACCGGTGTCAGTACATGTTGAAGATGAGGTTCCCAATCATGAGGGTACAGGTGTTGAAGCTCCCAAAGATGATGATCATGATCAACCACCAGTACCAGAAGCTACACCAACAGTTCCACAGAGAAGATCTGACAGAGAAAGGTGAACTTCAACTAAATACTCTGCATATGAGTATGTGCTGCTTACTGACGGGGGAGAACTCGAGAGCTACAAGGAGGCTGTGGAAACAGAGAACAAGGAAAAGTAGGAGGAAGCCATACAAGATGAGATGAAATCATTGCATGAAAATCACACTTTCGAGTTGGTGAAATTGCCAAAAGACAAACGAGCTTTGAGGAACAAATGGGTGTACAGAGTGAAGCAATAAGAACACACTTTACAACCCCGGTACAAAGCCAGACTAGTTGTCAAGGGATTCAATCAGAGGAAAGGCATAGACTTTAATGAAATCTTCTCTTTAGTTGTGAAGATGTCATCCATCAGAGTGGTACTCAGCTTAGCATCAAGTCTTGACATGGAGATTGAGCAGATGGATGTCAAGACCACATTTCTTCATGGAGATCTGGAAAAGAAATTTATATGGAGCAACTAGAAGGCTTCAGAGTCAAATGAAAATAGGACTATGTGTGTAGACTCAGGAAAAGCCTCTATGGTTTGAAACAGGCACTGAGACAGTGGTACATGAAGTTTGAGTCAGTTATGGGGGAGCAAGGATACAAGAAGACTACTTCAGACCATTGTGTTTTCGTTTAGAAATTTTCTAACGATGACTTTATCATCTTACTGTTGTATGTAGATGATATGTTGATAGTTGGCCGGAATTAATCGAGGATTGATGATTTGAAGCAACAATTGAGTAAGTCTTTTGAGATGAAAGACTTAGGGCCAGCAAAACAGATTCTTGACATCAGGATCGGTCGTGATCGAAAAGCCAAGAAATTATACTTGTCACATGAGGAGTACATCGAGAAGGTACTTCAATGATTTCAAATGGACAAGGCTAAAACGGTTAGCACTCCTCTTGCTATCCACTTTAGATTGAGTACAAATCAGAGTCCCTCTACTGAGACAGAGAAGGAGGAAATGAAACAGGTTTCATACACCTCAGCAGTGGGAAGTCTCATGTATGGCATGGTGTGCACAAGGCCAGACTTAGCACACGCAGTTGGATTGGTTAGCCGATTTATGTCAAAACCAGGAAAAGAACATTGGAATGCTATCAAATGGATAATGCGGTATCTTTGAGGCACATACAAAATGAGACTATGTTTTGGAAGCAACAAGCCAGTGTTAATGGGCTACACCGATTCAGATATAGCAGGTGATGTGGATACCCGTAAGTCTACTTCGGGTATCTAATTACTCTCTCAAGGGGAGCAAAGGCATGACAGTCAAGGTTGCAGAGATGTGTTGCACTCTCTACAACAGAGACATAATTCATTGCAGTAACGGAATCTTGCAAGGAATTATTATGGATGAAGACATTTATCCAAGAATTGAGTTTCATGCTCTATTTACACTTTGTACTGTGATAGTTAGAGTGTTATCTACCTTAGTAAAAATTCTATTTTTCACTCGAGGTCAAAACATATCGATGTGAGGTATCACTGGATACGGGAAGTCCTGAGTTCAAAGCAGGTATAACTCAGAAAGATTCACACTGATGACAATGATGCCTATATATTCACAAAAGTTTTACCGAATGAGAAGCTTGAAATATGTTGTGCCATATCCGGGATAACAAAACTCTCCATATAGTCAAAGTATGGAAATACAGAGAACTACGATTGGCTTGATCCCAACTCAGGGTACGTAGGCAGTCATACAGATGCAGCCAGAGGTTGATCCTTTTGAGGATCCGGTTTGGGTGATTGATGGCCGGCTTAGATTTTAGGGCAAATCTTCACCGAGTGGGAGATTTATTGGACTCCATGCACGATGAAAGCTGGCAGTTGGACTCCAGCTAAGGAGCAGCTTGATTCCAGCACGCATGGCCAAGTTGGCCAGCTACATGAAGTTGGCAAAACACGTTTTGCCAACTGCCAAAACGTGTGCCACTGTAGCGCACGTTTTGGCTCTATAAAAGGATCCCCATAATCACTTCTTTAGCATCCCAAATCCCAAAACAGAGAGAAAATAGAGAGTAAAGAGTTTGAGAGGTTTTTTGTAAAGCTTGGATTTAAAATTTGTAATTCTTTTGTTAAGTAATAAAGAAGAGTTTTCCTCTCATTTCTCCCGTGATTGTAAATATCACAACATTTATTCCTTGGAAAAATAAAATAAAGTCCCGGGCTAATATAAATTAATTTTCGCGGGAAGTAATTGCTCCAAATTTGGGAACGACGGAAACCATAATCCCTCCCTCCGTAATGAAATAATAATTTATAAATAATAATTTTAATAAATTTTGTGGATAAAAACCTTAAAAAATCTAAAGCATTAACAATCCTCTTTTCTTTCCAAATCACCATCGTATAGTCTCTTAATTTTCTCCCTTTTGCTATAATCCACTCTTCACCAGCCAAAATCTCTTGCCCTAACCCACTCAATCTCTTGCCATAATCCACTCCTCTCATAATTTCTTGCCATAATCGACTCCTCTCTTGCCATATTCTCTTCCCAGAATCCACTTTTCTCTTGCCATAATCTCCCAAACGACGACCCAACACACTTTCGCTATCGATTGTCTGAAGCTGAGCGAAATTGTACAGTATCATCTCTTAGACGCTTCTTGTTAGTCTCCGAATCTCTGGTAAATTGCTTACGTTTATGGGTATTTTTAATTTATTTTTAATAATAAAATTCCATAAGCCAAAATATGTTGCATGTGGTGAATATTGATATCGATCATCTGAGATTGAGAGCTTTTGGGGACGAATGACAGATTGCATTTGTTTAAGAGCAGAAATTTCATTTGAGTTACTTAAATTCCATAAGACCTAATTGTTTGATCATGAGGAGGTTGGATCAAAATCATCTCAAGGAGCTGGATCTCCTGCCATGTTAGATGCTCTATTACGAATTACCGCTTCATGCCCATTCTGTAGTTTCCAGTTTGCTTAATACATATTCAGTTTTATGGCTTCAGAGTGATAATTATTGACTGGCAATGAGATGCTTTCGAATTCGTGTAGTTAGCGACGATGACGTCGTTTTGGTTTAACAAGGAGATGAACTCGGGCGAGTCGATGGAATTATGCATTTGCTATTCAATTTCATTTTGTGTAAGAGTAGAAATTTTGTTAAAGTCAAAATTTAAGAAAATATATATTAAATTTGTGGGTGGATCCCACATGTATAAAATAAAATAATGAAATGAATCATTTATCACTGTGCAAATAATGAATTTTAATTTTTTAATTTTTTTCTTTGATGCATGTGAGACCCACCCACAAATTTAATATATATTTTCTTAAATTATTTGCATTTTCGGTGCAACCACATTTTACTTCAACAATCCTCTCACTTGGAAACTTGATTGAGAACCAATCAGTTTCCATACTATCCATTCTACTCTGCCGTCTTCAAACTGCTTATGTTTCTGCTAAGCCATAAAAGGATCTACACTATATAAACTTGTTTGTATTGATAAGCTTGGTCATTACGTCTGCAAGGTTCTCATTAGTGTGTATCTTCAATAAGTCCACACTGCATTCTTCCATTACTTCACGAACAAAGTGGTATTGCACTCCCATATGCTTTGTTCTTGAATGAAAGGCCAGATTCTTTTTAATATAAAAAGCACTCTTACTGACACAAAATATTGGAATATTCTCTTGTTTATGCCCGAGCTTTTCCAATAATATTTGAAAACAAATAACTTCATTGCATGCTTGTGTAGCTGCCATGTATTCAGCTTCTATTGTAGACAAAGCCACAAAACTTTGTAACTTGGATACCAGCTCACTGCTCCTCCTGCAAGTACAAAACGTAACTTGCAGTTGATTTTCTTTTGTCAATATCTCCTGCAAAATCTGAATCCATGTAGCCATTGACAATTAATTCTAATCCTCCCTAACATAATACAATATTTGAGGTTCCTTTTATATATCTAAGGATCCTCTTAACAGCATTCCAATGCTCTCTACCTCCCACTGCTTGTGCAATGTCTGGTCTTGTATAAATCATGACGTACATTAAGCTTCCCACTGCTGATTCATATGGTACTCGAGACATCTCATTCCTCCCAGCTTCATTGCTAGGACACATAAAAGAGAATAACTTGAAATTAACAAAAAGTAGAGTAGAAATTGGCTTACAATCTTCCATGTCGAACCGTCGTAAGATTTTCTGCAAGTAATTTTTCTGAGAAAGCCAAATCTTCATGTTATTTCTGTTTTAGATCCTGTTCTCCCTAGAATCTTGTTTGATGGTCCTAGATCCTTCATGTCAAACTCCATAGGTAATTATTAGACTCGATCTTTGTTAGCGCATGCTACCAACATGTCGTCCACATACAACAGTAAAATAATAAAGTCATTATGTCCAAATCTCTTGTAATATGTACAATGGACTGAACTGAGTGTGTTGTACCCAAGGCAAATAATGAAGGAATCAAATCTCTTATACCAATATCTCGGCGCCTGTTTAAGACCATATAAAGATTTGTTCAACCTGCAAACCAAGTTCTCCTTGCATATTTCAGCAAAATCTTATAGTTGGAGCATATAAATTTATTCTTCAAGTTCTCTATGAAGAAATACAATTTTTACATCCAACTGTTCCATATGTAGGTCAAAAGTAGCACACATAACCAGGACTACTCTGACTGTTGTAAGTCGAACCACCGGAGAAAATATCTCGTTGAAATCAATATGTTCTTTATGAGCATATTCTTTTACCACCAATCGTGCATGATACCGCTGTTGGGGTTGGTGCTCAGAGCGCCAATTCCCGGTTGTATTTCTTTATGAATACTTCTGTAAAACGTTATTATTATGAATAATATATGCAGTTTCTATAATATAATGTATCTTTTAATATGGTAAAGACGTAATGACCTTAGAATGACTAGTCATGGTGCTGTTGCAAAAGCGTCGCAACTGACATTGAGTAGTATCATGACGTTGTCATTCTCAGACAGTTCCTAGTCAATGTTTACACTACTTGGTTAGTATAGTAAACCCGTTGAGACCGGTACATGTCGTATACTGGAATATATGA
>SKCR01034429.1:0-75333 GCA_019454045.1 Zanthoxylum bungeanum
TTACCTAAGCAAATAATAAAAACCGACCACAATTCAAAGAAACTGATTAGTGAACAATTTTTCAGGTCATTTGATATATATGTATATACGTTAGACAAAAATAAATAAAGAATAAAGGAAAAGGAGAAAAGTTATTGTTCATCTCCTCCATTAATATGCAAATTGCAAAGTGACATATCATTAACGATATCGAAGAAGACAAATGGGTTTTGTGAAATTAATCAATATTCTCATGCAGAAATACTTGAGATGGGACTAAAGTATGTGTATGTTTATTAGTGGGACGATATTGGATTCCAATATTGTTGCTTTCATTGACCAAGCCATAACACAATTCTTTGATCCTTTCACTCTCATAGATCTTGGTCAATTTGAAAAGACATCAAAAATTGTTTTAAAAGATATTGTCCTTGAAATTACGGTTTGAGTGTTACCCACACCTTATATTGTTATCAATTTGAAAAATTACTATCTGCTGATATGAGATTTTTTTCTCCAATACTCCCACTAGTAGGTCTTTTATTATTATCATATAGATAGTTAGTGTGAGTCTGCTCATACAATAAATTCGCTCCGAAACCCTAATGAAATCTTTGCGTCTAATTCAATCTAAAAGTTTCGATTATGATATTGTAAAATCATTGCAACTTCAAGAGTAATAAGGATCCGTTTGATGTGTTTATTATGTTCTTCTAAAGTAAAGTTGCTAAACACTCGTGACATTTCTTTTTAAAGTTGATTTTACTTGATTTTTTCTTTTAACAAAAAGTTTTCATTACTTTTACTGATTTATCTTTACCAATTTCAAAACTTATGATTACCAAACATTCATTTGGCTCTCGTGACAATGTTTTTATTTCACAACACAACGCAAACAAAACCTAAATCTCTCGGATTTTTGATGTGCCAGACTTGGCTTGATACAGATATTAGGTTCTTACTTTATAACTCAAGTTTTTTCTTTTTTCTTTTTTTGATAAATCGGTTAAATAATGTTTTTTTTTTTTTTTTAATATGAAAAGCACTTCTTAATTTTTTTATGTCAATTTTGTAATAGGAGTAGAGATTTTGGAAGATTATTAAAAAAAAAATTTACATTTCTCAAGTAATATCACAAGTACTAACGTTATGTTTGGTTCCCATTTTTATTGAGATGAGCTTGAAACGAATCTGATATTTAGCACGAGCAGAAAATGAGGTTGAGCAAATAATATAAATTATCTTATTTGATTCAAATTAATCGTGGACCATGAATTTGAATTTGAAAATAAAAACACTATATGCAATCTCATTAATAACCTTGGGGTGAAAATTTCATATATTTATTATTAATAAACACCAAGTGACTTAACTAATGAACAACAAATATATTTACCAAGAAGCAACAAAGCCTTTGGAAGTAATTGCAAAATAGGTAATTAATTGCCGTCCCCAGTTTGGTGGTTTAGGGTCCAAAATCTCACATTGAGATTCTGTGTTTGAATCTAGGGGGTGCTCTTCTTGTAAGAGCCTATGATAGCCGGAAGTTTTATATGCTCCGCTTAAACCCATAATGGGTGGATCAGAAGTAGGGTTTCCAATTATTTAAAAAAAAAAAATAATTAATTACAAAATTAATAGTTAATAGGTAATAAATTTAATAAAAATCAGATATGAAAATTGATAAAGCCAACAACTTAATGTCTCAATCGATAATGAAATTCAAAGTTAATAGGTTAGGAAGCTAACCTTGAAAAAGTAATAAAGCGTTCGATACCTTGCCCTGCGGTTTTTTTTTTCTGAAATAAAAAAAGGATTAATCTAATGATTTATATTTATTTTATCTAATGGTTGTCTTTAATAATTATTAAGGGTAATTTTTACTTTAAATATATTAGCAAGATTATCTACATGTGAATTTGACTATTTTCATATTTTTAAAGGAATGAATTATGGAGAACTGAATATGAATAAGAGGAAAATGATTATGATTTTTCACCCATAAAAATACAAATCTGTTGACGGTGGATTTTGGTCGCAGGGCAATATGAGAATATTTACTCCCGAGATAATCCTCCCTCAATAGTGAATTTGTTTGGTTATGGGGGACCAAAAGCAAACTTAGCAAAAGACAGATAAATACACCAATCAACAAAGAGATTTAACGTGATTCGGTGGATCTTGGTCCGACCTACGTCCACGGGCACAAAATGGATGATATTTTTTATTACTCAAACACGCTTCTCAACTCTGCTCCTGGTGTTTACAAGTTTGATCGTAATGATCTTGATTCTCATCTCTTTTTTCTTCCTCTTGATTCTCTTAATGATTCTCCTCCTCTCTACACTCACTCTACCCTCCTATTTATAATGGTGAAGAAATCATATTCCTATTTGTACAAGAATTCCATAGTTTGAAACAATTTCATTTTTCCATAAAGATTCATAGTCAAAACTATTCTCTTTTCTCATAAGGATTCCTAATTAAAACTACCTTCACTTCTTTTATCCTATTTGGACACTGACTCATCAGTTTTCCCCATGAAAGTAGGATAACTTATCCTCTGGAGCATATCCCGCCATATTCCCGGTCTTCATGTGGTCGGTCATGATAGTCTTTTGTACTGAGAGTGCTGCTGTCGACCTGATAATTGCCCGGTCATCTGATCTTTAAGTGGTCGGGTTACCGATCATAAAGTGCTCGGCTCCTCACTCATGTGGTCGGGTTGGTATTAATGATCTCGATCAACAAGGGAGTTACCCTTTTACCCCTGTCGTACCGCTTAAATATCATAGTGCTTAAAAAACACCATCAACATCTATCCCCTAGTTCTCGGTAACAACGAGTTTACGAGTTGATGCCGGGAACTATAAAAAAAGATGGTGTGTCGATGAATCTGTCGGTGGTCACTCCAGGAACCGCAGAGAAAAATGCATTGGCCGTAAATCTGGTCCTTCATGCCACCTTCATGTTGATGACGGTCGACTCGGTGGGACGTAACCCGACCCCGAGCTGAGAAGAACTTTTGGCTCTGGGGGAATGTCACATCCCCAGACCAAAGAAGCCGACTCGGTGGGACGTAACCCGACCCCGAGTTAAAAGAAAGAGTTGGCTCTGGGGGAATGTTACATCCCCTGTCCAAAGAAGCCGACTCGGTGGGACGTAAGCCGACCCCGAGTTGAAAGAAAGACTTGGCTCTGGGGGAATGTTACATCCCCAGTCCAAAGAAGCCGACTCGGTGGGACGTAACCCGACCCCGAACTGAAAGAAAGACTTGGCTCTGGGGGAATGTTACATCCCCAGTCCAAAGAAACCGACTCGGTGGGACGTAACCCGACCTCGAGCTGAAAGAAAGACTTGGCTCTGGGGGAATGTTACATCCCCAGTCCAAAGAAGCCGACTCGGTGGGACGTAACCCGACCCCGAGCTAAAAGAAAGACTTGGCTCTGAGGGAATGTTACATCCCCAGTCCAAAGAAGCCGACTCGGTGGGACGTAACCCGACCCCGAGCTAAAAGAAAGACTTGGCACTGGGGGAATGTTGCATCCCCAGTCCAAAGAAGCTGACTCGGTGGGACGTAACCCGACCCCGAGCTAAATAAGCAAGCGGCCTCGGCGGAATGAAGTCCAGCCCCGAGCCGAATAACCAAGCGGTCTCGGCGGAACGAAATCCAGCCCCGAGCCGATAAACAATTGGCCTCAGCGGAATGAAGTCCGGCCTCGAGCGGAATAAACAAGCGGCCTCAGCGGAACGAAATCCAGCCCCGAGTCGAATAAACATCGATCTCGGCGGTACAAGAGCAGACCCGAGTCGAAAAGAAACATCGGTCTCGGCGGTACAAGAGCAGACCCGAGCCGGAAAGAAACATCGATCTCGGCGGTACAAGAGCAGACCCGAGTCGGAAGGAAACATCGGTCTCGGCGGTACAAGAGCAGACCCGAGCCGGAAAGAAACATCGATCTCGGCGGTACAAGAGTAGACCCGAGTTGGAAAGAAAACATCGGTCTCGGTGGTACAAAAGCAGACCCGAGCCGGAAATAAACATCGGTCTCGGCGGTACAAGAGCAGACCCGATCCGGAAAGAAACATTGGTCTCGGTGGTACAAGAGCAGACCCGAGCCGGAAATAAACATCGGTCTCGGCGGTACAAGAGCAGACCCGAGCCGGAAGTAAACATCGGTCTCGGCGGTACAAGAGCAGACCCGAGCCGGAAAGAAACATCGGTCTCGGCGGTACAAGAGCAGACCCGAGCCGGAAATAAACATCGGTCTCGGCGGTACAAGAGCAGACCCGAGCCGGAAAGAAACATCGGTCTCGGCGGTACAAAAGCAGACCCGAGCCGGAAAGAAACATCGGTCTCGGCGGTACAAGAGCAGACCCGAGCCGGAAAGAAACATCGGTCTCGGCGATACAAGAGCATACCTGAGCCGAAAATAAACATCGGTCTCGGCGGTACAAGAGCAGACCCGAGCCGGAAAGAAACATATATCAACAAAACGGACTCGGCGGTACAAGAGCAGACCCGAGCCGTAAAACAAATATCAAAACCATTGTGTGGGCCACAACAAACAAGCATAAATAAATGTCAGCCTAAGACAGAAGATGTCTTACTCACATTTTTGGGATCCGTTGTCTTTCTTGCAACTCTACAAGGGTCACTACAAGTAAGACTCTTCTTAATACGTCCTCTCTGCATCTCAGCATTCCACGCATCCGACCGGATGACTTCCGCTATCAACTTTGGTCGACCTCAAAAACCGAATGGTCTCGGCTTCTAGTCTCTCATCATTCGTCTCTTCCATCCTCTCTAGTCCGTCCATCATGGATTTCAGAAGGTTTTGATTTTCCTCCCTATCTTTCCTCATATTTTTTTCTATTTTCTCCATCTATTCTGCTGTTGAACTCCCTGACGACCGATGATTTCCACCTTCTGCCATTGTCTTACTACGCGAGCTGCTTTTTGTTGGAGGTCCCCACAGACAGCGCCAACTGTTGACGGTGGATTTTGGTCTCAGTGCAATATGGGAATATTTACTCCCGAGATAATCCTCCCTCAATAGTGAATTTGTTTGGTTATGAGGGACCAAAAGCAAACTTAGCAAAAGACAGATAAATGCACCAATCAACAAAGAGATTTAACGTGGTTCGGTGGATCTTGGTCCGACCTACGTCCACGGGCACAAAATGGATGATACTTTTTATTACTCAAACACGCTTCTCAACTCTGCTCCTTGTGTTTACAAGTCTGATCGTAATGATCTTGATTCTCATCTCTTTTTTCTTCCTCTTGATTCTCTTAATGATTCTCCTCCTCTCTACACTCACTCTACCCTCCTATTTATAATGGTGAAGAAATCATATTCCTATTTGTACAAGAATTCCCTAGTTTGAAACAATTTCCTTTTTCCATAAAGATTCATAGTCAAAACTATTCTCTTTTCTCATAAGGATTCCTAATTAAAACTACCTCACTTCTTTTATCCTATTTGGACACTGACTCATCAGTTTTCCCCATGAAAGTAGGATAACTTATCCTCTGGAGCATATCCCGCCATATTCCCGGTCTTCATGTGGTCGGTCATGATATTCTTTTGTACTGAGAGTGCTGCTGTCGACCTGATAATTGCCCGGTCATCCGATCTTTAAGTGGTCGGGTTACCGATCATAAAGTGCTCGGCTCCTCACTCATGTGGTCGGGTTGGTATTAATGATCTCGATCAACAAGGGAGTTACCCTTTTACCCATGTCGTACCGCTTAAATATCATAGTGCTTAAAAAACACCATCAACAAAATCAAATAAGAAAATGATTATTCATTTGCTCATTTTCCATTCATTCTTCATTAAAATTATAAACCAAACACACTCTAAGTTCACTTACCATTAGACGGTGAATTTTATTCGTAGTAAAATTACTTATTAATCCTTTAATGCATCCAATGCAGGAATATCACTTTACTTGGGATGATAGCAATTGTCATATTACTTGGGAAAATGTAACATTAATCTTAATAAGAATGCTATTAATCTTCCTATTTATTTTGATAACTTTACTTCATTAATTTTATAACATAAATTTTTTTAAAAAAATTATGTAACCTTTTAATACAATAAACAACTAAATAACTAACTTCTTTTTAAAAATATTTATTAGTGCAAAATCTACTAAAATTCTCCATTTAAAAAATTATATCAAATGGACCCTTAAATTAATAACATCAGAAATAACACTATTGGGTTATGGGGTTGATGATATTTACTATATTAAAATTATGCATGGCAACGGGCCGGGCTCGGGCCGGGCTCATCAAAGCCCGGCCCGGGCCCGTGCAGTCATCGGGCCGGGCCGGGTAGGCCCGGTCGGGCCGGGCCGGGCCTCGGGCCGGGCCCGGGCCTAATTTTTTTATTATAAATAAAAAAATTATTATATAAATATATATATTTTAAGTCCGGATCCGATTTTTTTATTATAAAAAATTATAAATATAAAAAATTTATTATAAAAATATATATATTTTATAAATTAAAATATTTATTTATTTATTTTAAGTCCGGATTCGATTTTTTTATTACAAAAAATTATAAATATAAAAAATTTATTATAAAAATTTATATATTTTATAAATTAAAATATTTATTTATATATTTTAAGCCCGGGCCGGGCCGGGCCCGGGCTTTTTACGTGAAGCCCGGCCCGGGCCCGTGTTACCCCGGGCCGGGCCAAAGCCCGCCCGGGCCGAGCCGGGCTTGCCGGGCCGGGCCGGGCTTCGGGCTTTTCTGCCATGCATAATTAAAATAAGAACGCCACTATATACTCAGAGACAATCAATCAAATGATAATGTAATCATGCAAATGGCATACGAGAAGATTAATGACTCACTTTTTGGCTTGGAAAAAGCAAAGTTAAAGTCTTAAAAAAAAAAAAAAAAAAGAAAAAAAGAACCCACTACCTTCCTTCTCTCACCAAAAGTGATTCATGAATAGGTTAGCTACTTAGCCATAATCCCTTTTAAGAGAAGAGAGTAGGGACCATTATTCATTCCACGTATAAAGATAGAACAAGAGAAAATAATGCCCAATACAAATATTAAATTAAAATTTATAGACAACATCTTTACTTGGTAAATCACTATTAATTAAATTCCGAATGGATAAGAACAATGTTCAAAAATTAATAGAAACAAGTCCAAAGTTAATAATTAATTGAGTTGTTCATTCACTCAAATTTAAGACTTATTTTATAGAGTGGAGTATCCTCACTAAATAAGTTAGCACTTGTTCAAATATTAGGTTGTCTTAATTTGATATATACTATATTTCATAAATCATTTGCTTTGAGAAAGACAAATTTATTTTAAAAAATAAAAAATTATAAATCGTATACTCAAAGATTAACACGTTATAAAAAATATACAAATATATAAATTTTATTCACTGGTCCAAGTAATTTTTCACATTTATATTAGCTATCCACCTTGCGTTTAACAATTATTAAATATTTAACATATTTTATGTAAAATGACCTTTTGACCTTAAAATTTTAATTGATGTCAAAATTTGAATTTACCTTCAGAAATGACAAAAAAAAAAAAAAAAAACTTAAGAGATATAATGAATTGTATTGTCAAAGATTCACAGTGGTCCACCCTGTCAATATTTAACATCACATTGGAATTCATTTTGTGTGTGTGTGTTTTTATTTTTTTTTATTTTTTAATTTCTATATTGGATTTCATACCAACAAGTCTGCAAAATTGAAGCAATGCAAGCTTGATATTTCAAATCAATAATGATGATTCTAGAACAATTAAAAAAATGCCCCAAAATTCATAATCGAGTTAATTTTAAAACATTTTAATAAAATTTATTATTTAAATTCGAGTTTTAAGAAAAATAAATAATTAAAAATATATTAAATTAATCCCTCCTTTTATCTTTCAAAGAAAAAAATACACAAAGATGAGAAAGACACAATGTCGCCATCAGATTGTGAGCCCTACTGAAGAAAGCTCCACCAAAGAAGATAATTATAACTTAAAATGGCGATCTTCAATGGTTAAATCATTGAATCATAAGTGACAAATGAGATAGAGAAAGGAAGTATGTAGTATTAATTCAAACATTCAAAAGAAAATTGAAGGCCCCCCACATCTTCCACTCGGTTTGTCACTAAATGAAAGCAGAAAAGGAAATAGTTTATGAAAGAAAATTGATTAAAAAAAGTGATATTTGTTATATATAGTACCCAAATTGATGGTGATCAAAATATAAAAAATTTGATGGCCCAAAGATATCATCTACAAGTAGGATAATCATTGAGGTAGCTAGAGAGAGATATTTATAAATAATATTAATTTATTTTGATAAAATTTTTAGGGAAAATGATTTCAAATTGATCTTGTTGACTATCACAGTGATTAAAGAGACATCCTGATTCCTGAGGCTGTTTGGCAGCATTTAATTTTAGTGTGAAGAGACACTACAATTTGTCTTTTTGGCGTGATTTTGTGATATATGGTTTATGATCTCATTTTGAGATTCTGGGTTCGAATTCAGAAAATGTGAACAACCGGAGATTTTACCTGCTCCGCTTAAAACTCAGAATGGATGGTTTGGCGGGATTTCCAACCATTCAAAAAAAAAATAATAATAAGAGAGATACTATAACTTCAAGGATTGTGGTCCAATTAACTGGTATCCAATTGTTATTTGTTGATATCCCCGTTTTATAATACAACTTTTTTATTATTTAGAAGTTGAAAATGAAACAAAATCTGGAAAATGGTAATTGAATTGATGAATTTGAATGGAAGCTTAACAAAAAATATATATACACAAATTAGAAGGAGAAATTATTTCATGTAAATGAGACACCACAAATTAATAGGGAATTTACAAGTGAAAATAATTAAGAAAAATAATAATAAACTACTTTATTAATTAACATTCTCCCATACCTTTTTTTTCCTCTATGAATCTTCAATTGCCTTATTCTCTCTCCCTCAATCTTCATCTATTTCGTATTTTTCCATCGTTATATATATATATATTGGAGTCGTTGGAAAATCTGCCGTCAAATGACTCATTCCGAGCTTAAACGGAGCATGTAAAACTCTGGCTGTCCCAGGCTCTTACAAGAACGCACTCTCTGGATTCGAACTTAGGACCTCAAGGTGAGATCCTGAATCCTACACTACCAAGCTGTTGATGGTTTAAACATAAAATAAACATGCATCAAACAGATTTCCAGAAACAAATCTAACTTAACATACCAAAAATAACATAAACCCTAAAACTTTGAAAACCAGAAAAACCTTATAAATGACGTTCAAGTCGAGATGAATCTCTGTCTTTAAGAAATTATTAGCCGCGTCTCGGTGCTCTACGGGTTCTGTGGCTAATGTTCTCCCAAGATAACTCGGATTTCTCTTCTTCAAGGGACACTCCTTAAGAAGATCTTGAATTTGGAAATGGTGAGACTCTCCCTCTGACTCAAACAACAAAATGAGACTCTAAAATTCAGATGGATTCACTTGAATGAACAAGAGGACTCTTTTATAAAGGCATGGAATGAAGCCTTTGAGGGCACCCTTTGTTTTGGGGTGCAACCCTCCTAAGGATTATACCCATTCTATACACCATTTGGAGTCTTAAGGCATGTTTGTCCAAATTTTAGAGGACATGTCCCTACTCAAAGGACATGTCCCTACTTCATCCAAACTCTATATATATTTAGGGAATCACAACACACAAGCCACGTCCCTTAGGAATAAATAATTTTGCAGAGATAGTTAACAATAATATGAATTTTTATTTTACCCAAAAATTATTTTCAAAGATGGAAACTGTCAATAACATATCTTTTAGAAGATTTCAAAATGAATAATTATGTGGAGTATCAATTTTCTCCCTTTTTATGGTTTTGATTGTTGTTTCGTCAAAGGAGATTGGTTCTTCAGGATCAATTTTTTTCTTGGAAGAATAAGGGTATGTTTGGTTCAATGAAATGATGGGAGGTGAGGGGATGGAAGGAAAGAATTTTTAATTAAATATATGTTTGGTTTAAAGGAGGAGAGGGGAGGGGATGATATGATTTTTAATTAGATATATGTTTGGTTCAAGAAGGGAGGAGAGAGATTTTATAACTAATTTACTATTTTATCATTGCAGTCTTTTATAAATAAAATTAAAACAATATAACCTTATATTATTTTTGAATTAAAAAAAGAATAAAATTAAAATTAAAAGCTCTACATAATATGTGTTATTAAAAATAAAATTAAAACAATCATCAAACCAGTAGCTAGGTTTGAATGATGAAGCAAATATAAGAGAGATTTGTACTTAGGACAATTTTGAATTTTAATATATAAGTATGGATAATTTAGTCAATTTATTTAAAATTATAATTGCTCACTTTCTCTCCCCTCCAAAACCCCCAACCTTTGGAGATGAGTTAAAATTAGCTTATGAGGGATTTTGCTCCCCTCCCCTCCACTCTCCTTGAAAAAATTGAACTAAACAAACATAATTTAAAATAACTTTTCTTCTCCACTCCCTTACAAAACCCCCAACCAAACATACGGTAAGTGTTAATGGTGGGTGTGTAAAAAGAAAGACATAAAGAATAATTGTGAGATAGATAATAGGGCAACTTCCGAAATAAAGGAGGAGAGAGAAAAAAATAAATGTATTATAAAGTAATAAATTGTAATAAATGGTTTATTTATTGTGATTCCAAAATTTAATTTTTATTTTATTTTCCTAATATAAATGGATATTCTCCATTTTCCATTAGTTTGTGATACCACATATTTGGAATGTTATAACTCAGTTGTATAAAAGAATTTCTCAATTAGAAGAATCTAAAGATTTTACACAATATTTTATATATATATATATATATATATTTTGAAATCGTTGGAAACCCACCGCCAAACCATCAATTTTGGGCTTAAGCGGAGTAGGTAAAACCCCTCCGATTGTCTAGACTCATAAAAGAAACACATTCCCTGAATTCGAACCCAGGACCTTAAGGTGAGATCCTAAACCCTACACTATCAAGACACGCTACTTGGGACCAATATTTTCTATATTTACACGACTAGATAAGGGAATTCTTTAATTTATTGTTGATTTTGAGTCACTTGAAGGAATGTGGCGGTTGGTGATGAAGGTTGAATTAACGCTAAATTAATTATAATTATATAACAATCTAATTATATCTTTGCCATGCGTGATAAAAGCTTAAAATAATAAAAAATAATAATAATTGAATAGATAATAATTATATTTAATATAACTCCACATATTATAAATAATTAGTTGGTGGTATTATGTACGTCATCCATATAATAATAGTATCAAAGAATTATTTAGGGTATATGATTCAGCCCTTAATTGGCTTGATTGCATGTTATTTTGGCAAGTACTTAGCTGCTTGATACGGTGATTAAGCATCTTGATTTGGTTCATCATGGCTTCTTTTTGCCAGGACGAGCTATTGATTTGGTTCATCATAATATGTTGATACAAAATTCCACTTGTGACAACATAATTAGGAGATGCATCCAATTCATAAAACCAGCATGCAATTGTATTTGTATAGCCATGTAATTGTTAATTGAATGTGCAATACATCACTCTGCAGGGTAAATTAAAATGGACTTTTTTTTTTCTTCTTTCTTTCTTTCTTTCTTTCTTTTTTTTTTTTTAATTTTTTTTTTTTTCTGTCCTTCAAATCATTTGAACTCTCGAAGGTTCTTGGTTTTCTGAAATTTGTTAATGACAATTGGAAAGTCTTGCTTTGTATGGATTGTTTTTACTGCAATGCACTTGTCATTACTGTATTGCATTTTTTACTTTAGCTAATAGCTAGAGCTCGCTTTTACTTCGGCTTTATTCCATTAAAGACGGTTTGGTTTTCCTGAATGCACTTATCAGAGAGGCTCTTTGTTGAAGCAGATTTATTACCCTGTGTTGGCGGGTGATTTTTATTTCAGGGGCAATATTGGAATAGTTCTTTCGGGACAATTCTCTTTCAATCTTTAATTTGTTTGGTTATGGGGGATCAAAAGAAAACTTAGTAGAAGGTAAGGAAAAATATTAAGATCGACAAGAGAGTTTTAACGTGGTTCCGCAGAGCAAGTCCAGCCTACATCCACGGGCATAAATGGGGTGTTACTTTTTATTACCCTAAACTAGCTCGGCCGACCTCTTTGAATGGTGGTCTAACGTTACCGAGCAGTTTTGCTTTTGTGGCATTACAAGTAGTGCCTTCTTTGAGATTTCTGCCAACCAAAAACATCCAACCTCTACAAATGAGACTACCATCCCTTTATATACTAAGAGAAAATATAACACTGTTCCCATGCTTCCATGACGTCACCCACGTGAATCTCCGGCTGACTGATGGGCTCTCTGCCCCGAGACTGTTTTCGCCGAAAGTAAAACCTGCCATCTGACAGCTTGTCACATCATTCTGATTATCTTCTGCCACACGCAATATACTAGATCCAACATGTAAAAGATCTTTCGAACAGTAACACATATTAGAGATGCCCTGATCACACATTGGTCTCCAAATGATCGGCCAGATGGTTAACTGGACTACCCACACTGATCTCGGCCCGACCTAAAACGTCCGAGCTCATTTTTCGTGGTACTGAAGGTGAAACAGAACTGAACTGAGCTACCGGGCTCCTGTCGTGGTCGGTCTGGACTGTCTTGAAATGTCCGACCCATCTTCTCAGGTCGTTCTCTACTCTGATGCGGTCGGTCTCTGAATCTGTATCATATTGTGTGCTATGGTCGGCCAGATCTGGAAAACAGTATCTGGACTCTCTTTCTGGCTCTGAATAACCCAACACCCTCTGAACACTTGACCCTCCAAAAGGGAAAATCTCATATCTGCCCTTGCCGAACTGTTCAAAGTAATTGTCACAAAAAAAACACCATCAACACCATGTGAACATGTAACTTATGTTAGGAAAATGTATTGATGACTGATTTTCATTTCAGGGATAAATATTGAAACTCACTCATCGAACAATCTTCCCCCAATTGTGAATTTGTTTGGTTTGTTGGGATCCAAAAGCAAACTTAGTAGAAAAAAGCAAACACACAGATGAAAACAGAGGATATAATGTGGTTCGGTGGAATAGATCAAACCTACATCCACAGACACAAAGAAATGAAACTTTTTTTTTTTATGTGGTCGGACTTCACTGAGGCTCAAGTACAGTTGAATCTGATACTTTCTCATAAGGTCGGGTGATTCTGCGCCTCAGATTCTGGCTCTTCTACCTGATCTCGCCCTAACGAGGACCTTTGATTTTCCTCTATTAATTACAAATCACATCATTGTAAGCGAAAACTCTTTTCTTGCCCTTGGGATGCTGACTTCTTGGGGGTGAAAAACCACTATCAATATTCGTCCCCTAGTTCTCGGTATCAACGAGTTAGCGAGTTGATGCCAGGAACTAGAAAAAGATGGTGGTGCACGATTGAGCTGATACTCTCGGAGGCACCTCATATCGCTTTAATATGATGTCTCTTGGTATCTATTCAAAGCTTAGACATTCAATTCCGACCCGAATCAGCACTGTGTAGGCACTGCATTTTTGCATATAAATCCCGATGATGAGTCTCATTTGAAGGCACTACCTTTTAAGTCGCGGAAGCCGCGGGAAACGAACGTCGGAAGGGAAAAGATGGAAATCAGTACTTTGTCGAATTTGACTCGCTTGTTTATCTTCGGGCTCGCTGGTGGACCTCCGTTTTAAAGCACCTCTAGCCTAAAAAAAACCAGCAAACACTTAACTTTGGCCCAAAAACCCCACATTTAGCCCCCACACACACGAAGTCCACCATCAAAAGCCAACCAAACCCCCCAACCAAAGACCACACGCCCAAGCCCTGACCCACACGCCCAAGCCCACTTAAGACACATCCAAATTAATTAAATATATATTTAACACATGTGTAATTAAATAAAACAAATAAAATCTAAATAATCACCTACCAAAATAATAAAAATACTTACACAAATTAAAGAAATTGCATGCCTAATTAAGATAAAGCAAATATATTGTATTCCTAACCTAACAAATCTCATGCCTAAACTGGATAAATCAAATATATTAGCTTCCTAATTTGAACCAATCATGTCTCCCAATCAATCTTAGGATTTCCTTGTTTGACACTAAATCATATCCTAATTAAATGCACCAAATCCCTTCCTTGTCAAGCAAGGATAAACCCTAGGTATTGTCTATATAAACAACAATTTTCCAAGACACTCCCCCTCTCCCAACTACAAGACACTCACGGCCAATATACAAAACAAAAGAAATAACCCTAGAGCCCCTCACTCCACGACACTCTAATTGCCACAAACCACACAGCACTCAAGCCTTGAACTGCCTTCACGTGTAGCCAAAAACCACGCACGTCCCCTTCACTCACTATCAAATAGCCAACACAAACCTAACACCACTCAACCTCAACTGGCCCTCTGACCACGCACGCTCACTCAGCCAATTCACGCCAACCATATTCCCTTTGCCCCACGTAGCAACCCTGTCTCAGCGCACACTCAAATTTCACGCAGCCATCACTTTCTTAACGCTCACGTCCCTCACTTACTGCCACGCCTACGTCAATCACTTACTGCCACGCAAACAGCCCCACTGCACTGCCCTAATTATCGCAAGTTTAACCCTTAAAAATCACCCAAAATATAGCGAAAATAGTGAGCCAAAACAGTCCTTAAACAGTCCAAAAATCAGCCAACAAATCGAGAAAAAAAACACAGCCCAAACAGTCCCCGAAACACCCAAAATAGTAGCCTAAAACACCAAAAACGGTGACCAAAATACAGCAGCAAAGCAGCAGCGAATCGGAGTCAAAACAATAGCTTGAGCGAGGTAAAACGCAAACCAGTGAACCAGAAAAGTTGAGGAGCTTTAACCCTACCGATCTCCGAGAAACGTAAGTCCGAAAGTCGACGAAAAAGGTTAAACCTGAGGGTATTCTTTCACATCCATTTTTCAGTTGTATTTTATTATTTATTGAGTTTCGTTTGCATGATCATTGTGGAGTGATGCATGTTGTGGCCCTTGAATAGATAGAAAATGCATGAATTGTAAAATGATGTATGTTGTGGCACTTGAATAAAATGAAAAGTGTGTCGCCTCTCGTGGTATATAAGATGGAAACCCAGAAATAAATTTCATAGCCAATTCCGAATGGACGGTAGTATGATCTGTACTCGGGATACAACTCGACATACCACTTGAGTAAACGGCGCATATTTCATTTTATGTTGTTTTGATTTGTTTATTATTCGCTACTCGATTTCCGCATGTTATCTGTTTATGTAATGATGTGATCGAGCGCATGGGCTTAGTAAGTTGGATTAAAGGTCCCCTATTTTGAGGGGTTAAAATCCTTTACCACGATGCTTTGCCGCGCCGATTGATGTATATTTGGTTGAATGTAAGATGTGTTCAATCGGGTATACGAAGTCCGATGTTGTTGTCTTCATTTTTTATATGCATGATGTGATCGAGCTCATGGGCTTAGTAAGTTGGATTAAAGGTCCCCTATTTTGAGGGGTTAAAATCCTTTACCACGATGCTTTGCCGCGCCGGTTGATGTATATTCGGTTGAATGTAAGATGTGTTCAATCGGGTATACGAAGTCCGATATTATTGTCTTTATTTTTTTATATGCATGATGTGATCGAGCGTATGGGCTTAGTAAGTTGGATTAAAGGTCCCCTATTTTGAGGGGTTAAAACCTTTGCCACGATGCTTTACCGCGCCGATTGATGTATATTCGGTTGAATGTAAGATGTGTTCAATCGGGTATACGAAGTCCGATATTATTGTCTTCATTTTTTATATACATTATGTGATCGAGCGCATGGGTTTAGTAAGTTGGATTAAAGGTCCCCTATTTTGAGGGGTTAAAACCCTTTACCACGATGCTTTGCCGCGTCGATTGATGTATATTCAGATGAATATAAGATATGTTCAATCGGGTATACGAAGTCCGATATTATTGTCTTCATTTTTTATATGCATTATGTGATCGAGCGCATGAGTTTAGTAAGTTGGATTAAAGGTCCCATATTTTGAGGGGTTAAAACCCTTTACCACGATGCTTTGCCGCGCCGGTTGATGTATATTCGGTTGAATGTAAGATATGTTCAATCGGGTATACGAAGTCCGATATTGTTGTCTTTATCTTTGTACGCATTATAATGAAAAGCGCAATGGGCTTATGGTGTTGGACTAAAAGGTTCTCCATTTGGGGAAGAAAAGCCTAAAATGCTACCTTTACCACGATATTTGCCGCGTCTTTCATCTATTGATTGCATCATCTATCCTTGTCTTGGCTCGATCTATTACCATTGGTGTACCCATGTCATGATAGCATTTGGGCATTATTTCTCGTGGTATATAGGATGGAAACCCGGACATAAATTTCATAGCCGATTCCGAATGGACGGTAGTATGATCTGTACTCGGGATACAATTCCACGTACCACTTGGAAAAAGACCCACGCACGTGTGTGTCAATTCTAGATATCTTTTCTGCATCACATCACGACATGTCAATTTTAGCGTATAATTGTCTCTTTTTACCTTATGCATTTGTATTACCTCTTTAGTTATCTATTTCCATTATGCGCTTAATTGTCTTTTCTTAATATGCATGCTTGTAAGAATGTTATTTGTTTGCGCTTCTGTGTCTACCAATGTGAAATTGTATGCTTTCCGTATGTCAATTTATCTTTATGCATGAATTCAGACATAGATTATATGCAAATATTGTATGCAAATATGAAAATGTGTTATATGTAAACTTAGATATGAGCTTTGTACCTATGCATGCAAACTTAGGAATAAATTATCCTTGGAAATATGTTGCTTAGGCTGGTAAGATTATTGCACAAATCATTTTATTACAAGTGGCATAAGTGAGGGACCATTCCGAACCCAACAGTTTGAGGTCTTCCCTTGCGAGGGGTGAGTGCGGCCTTAAATCTTAGTCCCGGTTTGTAGGGGTTTTTAGGGGCTAAATCCCGTAACGCAGCGGAAGCGGTGGAAAATCGTATTTTCCGATTTCAAAATTTTTTTCTCGGATTAATTAAATAAACATATTTATTTAATTATCCAATAATCAAATTATGAAATAAAATTCAAATAAATCATATTTAAGTGAATTTACCGAATTACCCTTACATTGATATTTTGTCCATTTTAGTCCGAAATTGATCTAATCAATTTTGAATGATTCTAAATCATTTCTAAGATGAACTTAGCATGTTCAAAACATCAAAACACCAAAAGCACCAAAAATCCCATTTTCTTTATTCTTGGCCGAATGCATCACAAGGTGGGCATTTTGTCAATTTGGTCATTTCATGTCTCAAAACACATCAAGATGTAATCCAATCAACATGAAACTTTATATGCATCATATAAACATCCAAATACACAACATATATGAAAAGCCCCAAATTTGGAATTGGTCATGAACCCTAATTTTTCAATTTCTTCAAATTGGACAAATTAGACCAAATTGGTTAAATCCAACACTTCAAACATCTTTCTTCCATCCAATCAAAGTCTCAACACAATGAAACAACTCAAGATCAAATCTAGGTCATCTAAGAGTGGGTCAACAACTCTAGATTAGCAACAAGGTTTCCAAAACCACAAAAGAATACTTATAACTACACTAGTCACAAGCTTTCTCCATTATACATGCTCAACACTTTCACCAAACTTTTATCCATCAAAAACACAAAGAATAAAGAATAGAAAAACTCAAGAACATCACAAGATGTTGCCCACAACAAGAGGAACAAATTACTCTCTAATGGAAGGTTGGAAATACTTACTATTTTCCAAGCTTTTCTTGATTTTTCTTTCTTTTCTCTCTAGCATTCTTTGCCTTCCTTTAATGGAGTTTTAGGTTAAAGTGTATTAGGTTAAGAATGAAATGAAATGAAAAACAATATATACTTAGACAACATTTGCCTTGGCCGAAATTACCTAGTCAAATTCAAGTTTTTGCAATTTCAATTTCATTTCACTTTACATTTGGTCAACTTGCATAAATATCCAAATAACACTTTATTAGATATTTAATTAAGTCAAAAAATACAACTAAGAAAAATATAACTCTTATATTTAAGTGTTATGGCCGAATTTAAAGAAAAATAAAGGAAAATATATTTTCATTTTCAAACAATTTTGAACAAATATCTTAAGAAGTCAAAATCAATTTGACAATATTTTCCTTTAATGTATAGTCAACAATTGCAACTTATAATTATTTCCTAACTTTATCATTTGGTGATATATTTAAATTTTAATTATATAATCATTTAACAATTAAATACTTAAATAATTAATTAAATATAAATATATCAAATATATGTATTATATTTACCTTAAATATCTCAAATACATATATTAATGATATATGTCAAATAACTTTATTTGACTATTTATTAATGTGTATTTAATATATCATATATTAAATACAAATACACATTAATTAGGAAATGACGGTTCAGCCCGTTCGCATGTATTTTTCGTTTAACGATTAAATGATTTATAAATAATCATCATTATTCATAAATGTTGCTCTAGTGCTCTACGAGTATGTTTCATTATTGAGACTCTCTAGATTCAGGTATATCCGTCACGAAATCCAATTTCATGTGCATAATCTATCCACCCGTAGATTATGACGATCACGGATAATCTCGCTGAATCATACAGGTCGAGATCATTGCATACGTATAATCCCTCCGTCACAGGTATCCAGATAATCTCAGAGATATAGATGTGAACGTCAAATCTCTATAGGTATTATCTCGTCGGCGTATCTATTAGCAATCTCTAAATAACACTCGGAACTTACTTCCGATGTATACTGTGGCCACAGATTTAACAGACTGCTAAATATATATGGACTACCTATGCTCTGTACACAGAACTGACGGATCCTATCTTGACACACACAGGATATCCTGAGGATCGATCCATACCCAACGAATAGGCGGAGGTCTGATCTAAATAGATCGGTGACGTGACTGCCATCTAAGTGTGGAAGATGTCTCATACATCCACAGTGGTGTCTCAAGTCGAAGGACCACTATGCTACTCAACCCGAGAATATTCTTATTGACGTTGGTGTACCATCCATTAAGAATCTTCGGTGAGTCGTTCATTGTTTATCCACTATAAACACCTACACGTCTATACGAGTCTCCATAGACTCACGGTTCATTGGGATAAACCATCGGACCAAGTCTCGATATACGACATGTAATGGTCTCAACGGATTTGACTAACCGACCCGTGTTAGCAAATCTTGACCAGGAACTATGTTTGATAATATTCATATAGCAGTGACACTTCCCAATGTCAATTACAAACTAACTTTGTAACTGTGTACTGCATTATATATTATCGGGCCTTTGTCTAATATATACATATCACTAAACCACATTTAGTTTCAATCTAATCGTAATCAGATCGAATACGTATATAAGAACAAGATGTGCAACCATAAACAAGTAATATTATAGAATAAGGGGATGTTCGTATTCATGAATCAGACATAAATACGGTCCGTATTGGCGCTCTGAGCACCAACCCCACCACGGTTCACTTCGGGTGGCGACTCCATTATTCTCCAGTTTAGTCCCCCGCGGGGTACTCTGTACTCCCAACCGGGTCGCGAGTCCGGAATGGCATGCGTCGCCCAGTTCATGTGTCCCACAGTCTGGCGACTCCACTAGGGATAGAGAATCGGCCCCGAAATAATGTCTTGTAATATTACGATTTGTGCTTTAATCGACCGTGTCTATCGTGGGTTAAAAGGGGTTTAATCAAAGGCATTTTAAGGCTAGGTAATGGTTTGATGTCTTCCTTCACTCACTACCTTTCTAGAAGGAAAAGCTGTGAAGGCACCTAGATAATCATCTACTCGTAGCCTATAGTGATGGACTAATTTGGAGGACTCATTGTTTATTCCTGACAATAAGCGATAAGAGCATAAGAGGCTTGGGTACTTTAGAGAGCCTCGCTCCACCCTCCCTCTGGGGAATCTACAATGGGAAATCCATCTGACAGTCAGTCATACACCATAACTCTTTGGCACGTACTGTAAGGTATAAAAAAGGTGCGCTCACTTGGTCGCTCGAAACCTTGAGTGGGGAGACCTAGTTGTGGGCAATCCTTCGCCAGTGTGAGTCTTTGTCTACACTCCCGCAAACCCACACGTAGACCGGGGTCGTATGGCCTATAGCAATTATTTCCTTGTGCTTATGGATCATCCTCATTTGGATGCAGTTGGACTTCTTGTCAGAAATGCGAACTTGATGGGCCATTTGAATTGAGACGAGTTCGTATCCTATGACAATTGGGCCAAAAGCTTCTGAAATATTGATGGGCCACTCTGTAGAAATTATTTCTATATGCTTGTGTTTGGGAACATGGTCGTTTGGATCCATTCAGACCTTTTGTCATGAGGTATGGGCTTGTTGGGCCATTTAAACTGGGGCAAGAACATATCTTATGATGATTGGGCCAAAAGCTTCTAAAACGCCAATGGGCCATTATATGTTTGTGTTTAGGAACATTGTCATTTGGATACGGTTGGACTTCTTGCCATGAGATGTGAACTTGTTGGGCCATTTAAACTGGGACGAGTTCACTCCTATGACAGTTAGCCCAAAAGCTTCTAAAATGATGATGGGCCGATTTGTGTGAAGATTTTAATGAGTTGATATATTCCTTGTATCACATGCATCTCATTCATCTCATGCATACATATATCATGTTAACACCTTCTATGTCTAAAACGATATCATAGAGTCCTGTTGGGTTAGGGAAGAGGGAAGACTCACCAAAAGACCGGTAACAGATATGAGTACGTCTGATAACGAGGTATCCCGTATAGATCAGTTGGAAAATGATTTCGCCAAGATTTCCGAACAATTGCAAGCCTTGACTACCGCCATGGCAAATATGGCTGTACCTTGTGCTGGGGGAAATTCTGAGAATGTGAGGCGCGAGGAGCCTCCGAATGAGTTGGGGGATGATATCCCCGCTTTTGATGACGACATGACAAAGTATGCAACATGCAGAGTGATTGGGTCTCAGGTAGAATTTCAGAAGCTTCGGGATTAGGTTGAGTCAGTTACCTGTAAGATGAAGGGTAAGGACGAAGAATTACTAGACTATGAAGCGATGACCTTTGAGGAACAGTTGCCCGCTCAGTTCAAGATGCCGGATATGGCCAAGTTCAGCGGGAATGGGGATCCGAGGGTCCACTTCCCACAATATGTGTCAGTTATGAGTTCAGTGGGCCTGACACAGCGCCAAGCTCAGAAGATGTTTGGGATGTCACTTGAGGGGGCACCAGTAGTGTGGTACCATAGCCTTGAAAGAAAGGTTAAGGAGGATTTAAGGGAATTGGCAGATGCATTCCTGAAACAGTATGTTACAGACTTGTAGATTGATTTGTCACTCCGTGATTTGGAGAACACTAAGCAGAAGCCGGAAGAAAGCTTCAAAGAGTATGTAGACCGCTGGAGAAGCCAGCTTATGAAGATGCAGACTCGGCCCTCTGAGAAGGACCAGATTAAAATGATCATCAAGGGCACTAAACCCTCGATCTATGGCAAGTTGAGGAGGGTGACTTCAATGATTGCAGATTTCCGACAGCTGAGGGAAACTGTCATGGACATTGAAGAAGAGGAAGCCGAGAACCGGAAGTTATATGGCCAGAATATGAGGAATTTTGGGGGGCATTCTGAGACCAAACCCGCTGCTGCCGAGGTTGCTGCCATCAAAAGAACAGCCTAGCACACACACCAACCTTCTGCCAGATTATCACTCTGTTCCCCCACCGATTTACATGATCAACTCCGGCCTACCCGAAACCTTTGTCCTCCAAACTCTCAATCACCAGGCTTCTTGCATTGAGATAAAGGATAATAGTAGTAAAGAATCGTAGGCCGAGGAAGAAGGCAATGAAACTGCTCTTTCTGGTTTATTTTCTGCATTTTTAATAAAGACATCAACTTCGTCTACTTGTTTGAACCTTTTCCTGAATAATAATAAAGACATCCATTTCGCCTACTTGCCTGAGTCCTTTCCTTTCAACCTGCATGACACGAGTATGTTTGACAAAAGCATTCAACCCTGATACCATGATATTCATCGACACTCAGAACACGGGGGATTCCCAAAAGAAGCAAGCAGAAATGACAGAATAACCATTCAGTAATGAGAAATGGGGCAGTGAGGCTATCAGACTTGGAAGGAAATGAGTTCACCGAGCCGATCAATGTGGATAGATTGAAGCAATACTTTGCCAGAGGAAGAGAAAACTGAGCAGTCACCAAGGGAATTGGTGGACGACCTAACCCAACGGGATATGAAACTCATTCATGCATACATACATACACGTAACGTATTTTGCATTCCTTTTTGTGTTTGTTTTGTTTTGTATTCAAAGGTTTCAAAGAAGAAAAAGAGAAAGCGTCAAATGCAAGCCAACCGGAAGAAGCAATAGTACAGTGTCAGCAGTCTTCAAGAATGAATCACGGGGTTGAGGCCCATATCAGTATCAGTCTAGGGGCGAGGCTCACATCTGTATCAGTCTGGCCGGGTATGGCACTCTGGGGGCGAGGCCCATATCCTTATCAGCATCAGTCTGGTCGGGTATGACACTCTGGGGGCGAGGCCCATATCCTTATCAGCATCAGTCTGGCCGGGTATGGCACTCTGGGGGTGAGACCCACATCCTTATCAGCATCAGTCTCGCCGGGTATGGCACTCTGGGGGCGAGGCCCACATTAACATCAGATCAGTTTTGCTGGGTACGGCACTCCGGGTATGAAGACATCTGATCAGTTTTGCTGGGTACGACACTCCGGGTATGGAGACATCATATAAATTTTGCTAAATACGTCACTCCGGGTATGGAGACATCAGTTTAGCACGCCAGGTACGACACTCTGAGTATGGAGATATTACTGCGACGCCTTGGGTATGAGGTTTAGTACGCCAGGTACGGCACTCCGGGTATGGAGATATTGTTGCGACGCCTTGGGTATGAGGTTTAGCACGCCAGATACGACACTCCGGGTATGGAGATATTACTACGACGCCTTGGGTATGAGGTTTAACACGCCATGTACGGCAATCCGGGTATGGAGATATTATTGCGACGCCTTGGGTATGAGGTTTAGTACGTCCATGTACGGCACTCCGGGTATAGAGATATTACAGCGACGCCTTGGGTACGAGGTTTAGCACGCCAAGTACGGCACTCCGGGTATGGAGACACCACTGCGACACTCTAGGTACGGAGACGCAACTGCGACACCTCGGGAATGAGGTTTAGCATGCCAGGTACGACACAATATCAACTCCAAGCAACACATGGCAAGTTAAGTGGCAGCTGGCGAGTCAGGTAAGTGAAAATGCATTGCATCACTTTGATAGGATTATCACTGTTACACGTTACACAAGTCCCATCAAAGTGGGGGCGACTGTAGGCACTGATTTTTGCATATAAATCCCGATGATGAGTCTCATTTGGAGGCACTACCTTTTAAGTCGCGGAAACCGCGGAGGGACTGACGTCGGAAGGGAAAAGACGGAATCAGTACTTTTTCGAATTTGACTCGCTTGTTTTGCTTCGGGCTCGCTGGTGGACCTCCGTTTTAAAGCACCTATAGCCTAAAAAAAACCAGGAAACACTTAACCTTGGCCCAAAACCCCACATCTAGCCCACACACACACGAAGTCCACCATCAAAAGCCAACCAAACCCCCCAACCAAAGACCACACGCCCAAGCCCTGGCCCACACGCCCAAGCCCACTTAAGACACATCCAAATTAATTAAATATATATTTAACACATGTGTAATTAAATAAAATAAATAAAATCTAAATAATCACCTACCAAAATAATAAAAATACTTACACAAATTAAAGAAATTGCGTGCCTAATTAAGATAAAGCAAATAATTGTATTCCTAACCTAACAAATCTCTCATGCCTAAACTGGATAAATCAAATATATTAGCTTCCTAATTTGAACCAATCATGTCTCCCAATCAATCTTAGGATTTCCTGTTTGACACTAAATCATATCCTAATTAAATGCACCAAATCCCTTCCTTGTCAAGCAAGGATAAACCCTAGGTATTGTCTATATAACAACAATTTTCCAAGACACTCCTCTCCCCAACTACAAGACACTCACGGCCATATACAAAACAAAAGAAATAACCCTAGAGCCCCTCACTCCACGACACTCTAATTGCCACAAACCACACAGCACTCAAGCCTTGAACTGCCTTCACGTGTAGCCAAAAACCACGCACGTCCCCTTCACTCACTATCAAATAGCCAACACAAACCTAACACCACTCAACCTCAACTGGCCCTCTGACCACGCACGCTCACTCAGCCAATTCACGCCAACCATATTCCCTTTGTCCCACGTAGGAACCCTGTCTCAGCGCACACTTAAATTTCACGCAGCCATCACTTGCTTAACGCTTACGTCCCTCACTTACTGCCACGCCTACGTCCCTCACTTACTGCCACGCAAACAACCCCACTGCACTGCCCTATTTATCGTAAGTTTAACCCTAAAAAATCACCCAAAATATAGCCAAAATAGTGACCCAAAACAGTCCTTAAACAGTCCAAAAATCAGCCAACAAACCGAGGCAAAAACACAGCCCAAAACAGTCTCTGAAACACCTAAAACAGTAGCTTAAACACCAAAAACGGTGACCAAAATACAGCAGAAATACAGCAGCAAAGCAGCAGCGAAACGGAGTCAAAATAGTAGCTTGAGCAACGAAACAGCGAGGTAAAACGCAAACCAGAGGACCAAAAAAGTTGAGGAGCTTTAACCTTTCCGATCTTCATGAAACGCAAGTCCGAAAGTCGAAGAAAAAGGTTAGACCTGAGGGTATTCTTTCACATCTGTTTTTCAGTTGTATTTTTATTATTTATTGAGTTTCGTTTGTATGATCATTGTGGAGTGAAGCATGTTGTGGCCCTTGAATAGATAGAAAATGCATGAATTGTAAAATGATGTATGTTGTGGCCTTGAATAAAATGAAAAGTGTGTCGCCTCTCGTGGTATATAGGATGGAAACCCGGACATAAATTTCATAGCCTATTCCGAATGGACGGTAGTATGATCTGTATTCGGGATACAAAACTCCACGTACACTTGAGTAAACGGCGCATATTTCATTTTATGTTGTTTTGATTTGTTTATTATTCGCTACTCGATTTCGAAATGTTATCTGTTTATGTAATGATGTGATCGAGCACATGGGCTTAGTAAGTTGGATTAAAGATCCTCTATTTTGAGGGGTTAAAATCCTTTGCCACGATGCTTCACCGCGTCGATTGATGTATATTCGGTTGAATGTAAGATGTGTTCAATCGGGTATACGAAGTCTGATGTTGTTGTCTTTATTTTTTATATGCATGATGTGATCGAGCGCATGGGTTTAGTAAGTTGGATTAAAGGTCCCCTATTTTGAGGGGTTAAAATCCTTTACCACGATGCTTTGCCGCGCCGGTTGATGTATATTCGGTTGAATGTGAGATGTGTTCAATCGGGTATACGAAGTCCGATATTATTGTCTTTATTTTTTATATGCATGATGTGATCGAGCGCATGGGCTTAGTAAGTTGGATTAAAGGTCCCCTATTTTGAGGGGTTAAAATCATTTACCACGATGTTTTGCCGCACCGGTTGATGTATATACGGTTGAATGTAAGATGTGTTCAATCGGGTATACGAAGTCCGATATTATTGTCTTTATTTTTTTATATGCACGATGTGATCGAGCGTATGGGCTTAGTAAGTTGGATTAAAGGTCCCCTATTTTGAGGGGTTAAAACCTTTTACCACGATGCTTTGCCGTGCCGATTGATGTATATTCGGTTGAATGTAAGATGTGTTCAATCGGGTATACGAAGTCTGATATTATTGTCTTCATTTTTTATATGCATTATGTGATCGAGCGCATGAGTTTAGTAAGTTGGATTAAAGGTCCCCTATTTTGAGGGGTTAAAACCCTTTACCACGATGCTTTGCCGCGTCCGTTTGATGTTATTCGGTTGAATGTAAGGTATATGTTCAATCGGGTATACGAAGTCCGATATTATTGTCTTCATTTTTTATATGCATTATGTGATCGAGCGCATGAGTTTAGTAAGTTGGATAAAAAGTCCCATATTTTGAGGGGTTAAAACCCTTTACCACGATGCTTTGCCGCGCCGGTTGATGTATATTCAGTTGAATGTAAGATGTGTTCAATCGGGTATACGAAGTCCGATACTGTTGTATTATCTTTGTACTCATTATAATGAAAAACGCAATGGGCTTATGGTGTTGGACTAGAAGGTTCTCCATTTGGGGAAGAAAAGCCTAAAAGGCTACCTTTACCACGATATTTGCCGCGTCTTTCATCTATTGATTGCATCATTTATCCTTGTATTGGCTCGATCTATTACCATTGGTGTACCCATGTCATGCTAGCATTTGGGCCTTATTTCTCGTGGTATATAGGATGGAAACCCGGACATTAATTTCATAGCCGATTCCGAATGGACGGTAGTATGATCTGTACTCGGGATACAATTCCACGTACCACTTGGAAAAAGGCCCACGCACGTGTGTGTCAATTCTAGATATCTTTTTTTTGCATCACATCACGACATGTCCATTTTAGCGTATAATTGTCTCTTTTTACCTTATGCATTTGTATTACCTCTTTAGTTATCTATTTCCATTATGCGCTTAATTGTCTTTTCTTAATATGCATATTTGTAAGAATGTTATTTGTTTGCGCTTCTGTGTCTACCAATGTGAAATTGTATGCTTTCCGTATGTCAATTTATCTTTATGCATGAATTCAGACATAGATTATATGCAAATACGTTGTATGGAAATATGAAAATGTGTTATATGTAAACTTAGATATGAGCTTTGTACCTATGCATGCAAACTTAGGAATAAATTAACCTTGGAAATATTTTGCTTAGGCTTGGTAAGATTATTGCACAAATCATTTTATTATAAGTGGCATTAGTAAGGGACCATTCCGAACCAACGGTTTGAGGTCTTCCCTTGCGAGGGGTGAGTGCAGCCTTAAATCTTTGTTGGTTCACAACCAGGGTGGCGACTCCATTATTCTCTGTTTAGTCCCCCGCAGGGTACTCCGTACTCCCAACTGGGCCGCGAGTCCGGAACAGCATGCGTCACCCAGTTTGTGTTCCCACACACTGGTTGACCCTTAGTAAAAACTCTGAGCCATTTATGCTCTTCTTTTTCGGGCCACGCCCTCTAATTCGAGATTCTAGAAGGAATGTTCTGCAAAGTCTTGTATAACAGAAGACATGCCAAAATTTTTTTTTCTTTCGGCCATTAACACAATAATAGGGCTTCGACGGGATATAACCCAGTCTCGTGTCATTCAAAGATAACAAAGCATCAATGGACGTAACCCGACCCCAAGCCACGAATAAATACTTGGCCACAAGGGAATGAACCATCCTTGTGCCAATAACACATGGCTACTGGGGAGAAATTCTGACCCCATGCCAACGAATAAATACTTGGCCATAAGGAAATGTACCATCATTGTGCCAATAATACTTGGCCACTGGGGATAAACTCCAACCCTATGCCAACGAATATAATAAGGCATCAGTGAGATGTAACTCGACCCCGAGCAAATCAAAGGTAATAAGGCATCAGTGAGATGTAATCTGACCCCGAGCCACAAAGAAAATTTGGCCATATGGAAATGTTCCCTTTTCGTGCCAATAACACTTAGTCATGAGGGAGAAACTCTGAACCCATGCCAATGAACAAGATAGGGCATCAGTGGGACATAATCTGACCTCGAGCCTATAACAAAAACTTGACCACAAAGGAATGTTCCCTCCTTGTGCCAATAACATTTGGCCACGGGGGAGAAACTCCAATCACATACCAACGAATAAATACTTGGCCACAGGGGAATGTACAATCCTTGTTCCAATAACACTTGGCCACAAGGGAATGTACCATCCTTGTTCCAATAACACTTCATCATTGGAAGTCTCCAATTTCCGGGTTCCATTTTCAAAGCAGGCTCCATGTGTTTCAAAACGTGCTGGTGAATTCCGGGACAAGACATCGTTAGTTTACTGCTCAATAAATCCGTCGGAACCTATCGAGTAAATTTATAGAGATAAAATTCGCGCTTTGGGCATCCGATTAAGGTAGGGATTCGATTTCACACCTTAATTATGGTTTTAATTATATCTATTCATATCATTATGATTTTCCTATAAAATAATATGAAATACGTTTTAAGCATTGGCCATGATTTATGAAACTGTGAAATGGCGCTTTGGGCGATACGACGCGACCATGATGAGTTATTATTATTTTTTTATAAATTTAAATCTCTGCATGGTAGTATGAATTTAAATTATATCAGACTTGGATCGGTAAAAATATTACGATTATAAATATAAAATTGGTATATGTGGAGCCCCGTTGTGGCGCACATCTTGGTTATTATCTAGCTCGTTGTGGCACTTGTTTATGTGGAGCCCCGTTTTCACCCCCTTATAGACCCGGTTGACCCATTGCGGCAACTATTACGCGTCACCGAGTGGCGCTATTTGGATGGTGATGATGCGTCCCTGGGTGAGAGTCCCGAACCTGCACAGGGTTTGTTTATTGTTGTCCTGGTTTGGCATTTGATCATGAGGAACCCTTCGCGGCATATGATCATGTTTGTTATGTGGCCCCACGTGGCACATTTCTTGTTTACAGCTCTGATGAGTGGTAAATCTATCACTATTTCCCACTCATTTAACCTAATATTTTGTATAGTTTCTTGAGTTTTGTGAATATTTTGATGTATTTTGTGTTATTTTGTAGATAAATAAAGTTTCAGGACATTCTGGAGGTGATTTGGGTCAAAACAGTGAAAATTGGACAAAAAAGGGATTTTTGTAAATTGTGCGCGTCGCGACGACGTCTAACATGCGCCAAACAGTGCTAACGTGCGCTAGGTCCATAAATCAGAATCTGAGAAAAGTTTGACTTTGCTAACGTGCGCCGTGCCACATGTCACCAACACAGCCGATCTGCTAAAATGTGCCATGCCACGTGTCAGCATCCTACTGTGCCAACAGTCGCCATCGCCACGTGTGCCACGTGTCACTCCAGGTCATTTCCATGTCATCAGCCACGTCAGCAAGTCAACAAGTCAACATTGCCACCTCACCGCCACGTCATCATCAGCCAATCAGGAAGTGCCACGTGTCGCAATCCTACGGTGCCGACAGTCTCTTTCCCACGTGTCGCCACGTCGTTGCCACCTCACCGCCACGTCATCGTCACGTCAGCATAAATAATTGAGTATCTAATCCTTATCTGACATGTGGCGGATAAGGATCTCAGTGACCAATCAGAAGCCGCTACGTGTCACAATAATTGAAGCCCAACTACCTCGCCACGTGTCACCTTATCAGCTTATCCAGAATCTTCAAACAGACGAACCAGAGCGTGCCACGTCGACAGAATCTGGCGTAGCGACGCCAGAGGACTTGGCGTCGCGACTCTGGAAGCCTATCAAGGCCTATAAATTGAGCTCGAGATTTCAGAATTGAATGTACCACTCTCTCTCTTATATTCTATCTAAAGAGATAGTTTCTCTCTCTAGATTCTTTAGTTTTTAGTTTTTTTTTTTGTTTTTTTTAGTTTTTAATTTTTGGTTTTGTAAATAATTTTAATTACGTTTTGTAGTAGTAGTAATTTAATTTTTACTTTTTACTTTTTACAGTTTTTACTATTTACCATTAGGAGGTAACTTCCCCAGTTAGGGTGAAAGGTAATTCTTTTACTGTTACTATTTAGATTAATCTCCCTTAAAAATATATATTCACTATTTAAAATATTGACTTAAAAAGGATATCGCCAGATTGGTCGGTTGGTAATTCATTTTAATCTGGTTTAAACCTGACTAAACAAGGATACCGCCAGATTGGTCGGTTGGTAATTTAATTTTGGTTCCGCCTTTATGGCTGATTGGACTTAATTTGACTTAATCAGATTACCGCTTATATGGCTGGTTGGAAAAAGAATCACAAGTTTATATATTATTTTATGGGAGATATCTAAAATAGTAAATAGTAAAAGTAATTCCTTTTACCTTAACATTTTATTTTATTTTTCAGCTTTCACTTTATGTTTTTTACTTTTCAGTATTTTTACTTTATGTCATTTACTTTTAAGTTGTTACTAGCCCTAGTTATGTGTTAGTTATCTGGGGTTGTGATGAATTCTAATATCACTGGTTTATAAGGGGTTATTTTATAGTTTGGGTAATTTAAAGGTTTACTTATTAAATCTTAAGCTTAATGCTTCTTGTTGTCTGATCACCAATAAGATTGATATGGTAAATCTAAAATGAACTAGACATAGAGATTTTAGGTTTCAGCCTTAGACTTAATAGCCCACTATCTTCCTTAATGGATAGATAACCCTTTAATAGATTTCCTTACAGGATAGGAATATACCTGTCGGGCGGGGGTAGCCATAATTGGAACTTAAACTTAATGAATCCAGATAATTTGATTGACATAGACATATGATTCAATTAGGTTAAACTGAGTATTTTTGTCTGACCATCGACAAAGGCTTACACATAATTTAGTGTTCCAGGTTAGTAAACTGATTTATTACACAAACATAAAATAACCACTTCATCTTTAAAATGATATTAGAATGATTCACAACCCTAGATCTTTGTGCCTTTTGTTATTTTCCTTAGTATTTTCTTTTGTCTTTTTATTTATTTAGCAAATCTACAATCAACCAAATCAATCAAGCAATCATTCTCTTCTCCCTCAATTAGATATTTGTAAATAAATAGTATCAATAATTAATAACAACAATAGAAATTAAGTCCTCGTGGGATCGATATTTTTATACTACTTGAACGATACGTGCGCTTGCGTTATACGTGTGTGTTTACGCCGGTCAAGGTTTTGGCGCCGTTGTCGGGGACTTATTTTTCTTGAGTGATTGAAAAATGGAACATTACTGGGAGATTGAGAGATCATGAGCTTTACTAGAAGATACACCCCAAATCTGGGAGCAACAGTCCGGTTTTCTGAGGCCTGTTGTCCAGCCCAATGATTATCACTGGATTCCAGACTCAAGCAATTCTACATTTGCTCAACAGAACGAAATGGGGAGATGTGTAATTTTTGATGGTAACCACCCGAGCGATCAATGTATATACCTTTCAGAGTGGCATAATTATTGGAATCATTCAAGGTACGAAGAACCATCATATTATCCATCTTATCCATCATCCATCTACGATCTTCATCAACAAACAAAACCATCAGAGGAAGATAAGTTGATTCACACGCTCATACATTGGCTCGAAGCAATTAGATACACAAATTCGGAGACAATCAGAATTCTTTCAGAGGATGACAGATCAAATGAGACAATTCACAGAAAACCAGAACTACATACCTCAAGAACCATTTTCAGATAACACTGATAAAGCCTTCGAGTACCAATTATTTCACAATGACACTTCAACAGAGGAGGAGGCTGAGCAGTATCAACAACCAGAGGTATCAGTTTAGGAGCCCGAACCGGCAAAGTCTCAAATTGACTTTTATTATTCTGATTCTGACGAGAATGAAGCTGATCTATTTGTACCAATTGCACCAACAACGGAGGATCAAACTTTCAATCCTCAAAATGAAGATCTTGGAGCATGCTTTACCATGATGTTTGAAGAAGATCTATCTGAACCATCCATTCCAGTTATATCAGAGGATGAAGACCTAAAATCTGACATTTCTTTTCATCCTCAGGTTGACAATTTTGAAACATGTATTTCACATATGACAGATGAAGAGCTGAATATGGAAATTTTAAAATACATCTGTGAAGAAAATGTGGAGCAAGAAACAGAGCAAATGGAGGAGCAAATGTCTGACCTTAATAAAGATCCAGAGCATTCAGGAGAAACATCGCTGTTTTGGGGAGAACAAATCAAAGATATCGCCTAGAAGCTTGACAGAATGGAACTCCCATTCCAAGTCAAGCACCATACGAGACCTCCTGATTTTCTTTCTTTCTTACAGGAACCACTGGAACAACAAGGAGTAAAAAGGTGGCACGAACACTGAATGAGACACAACTCTTTTTGCCACTTTACCGTTGGAAGAGACCCTTCAAAAGCAATGCTCACGGGATTATCTTTAATCGGACATCCAAAACGACATTGAAACCTCCTTAACAGATGGATTTCATTCACGTCTGGCTGAAGACGAAAAATTTAGCGCTAGCAGGGAGGCAACCCATGCAATTTGTTGTAATATCTGTTTTGATATTTTGTGTATACATGTTGTAGAGTTTTTAATTTTGTGTGTTGTTTTGTAGGGAAAAACACAAAAGGAGCATTTAAGACAAAAGAGATGGTGTTTGGCAACCAATTCATTAGCGATGGCTGAGTAAGGAATGAAATCTTGAGACACATCCTAATGAATTTATACTAAGCGAGTGGCGTATTGCGTACACAATTCCGTTGCCTTAATTATTGCTTTGATTCGCTTTTCTATTGTAATTATCTTTATTTTCGTAGACATGATCCAGACTTTTTGACCTTTCACGATTTCTTTTATTGTTTAGCTAACAATCGTCATCTGGAAGATATTAGTGCTATTATTACTCACCCTTCTTTTCAGGTACTATAAATTCAGCCCGTCATTGCACTTTTGAAGGCATCATGATTCGAAAAAGAAATACATAAAAAAAATATATGGAAGCCACTTCAAGAAGACGAGTTGAAAACATCTATGTGTTTTGCGGTAGTAGTGTTGGTACTAAACCACAGTACATAGAAGCAGCACAGGAATTGGGTCGAGTCTTAGCTGCAAGGAATATGCACTTAATATATGGCGGAGGCAATCTTGGATTAATGGGGATCGTTTCAAAGGCTGTACAGGAAGGAGGCAATCATGTTTTGGGAATCATCCCAAAACCCTTGGCAGAGGCAAATCTTATTGGATCATCAAACGGAGAGGAACTGATCGTGCCAGGTATGTCTGAATGACTGGTAGAAATGATTAACCGTGCTGATGCTTTTATCGTTTTGCCAGGCGGCTTGGGTACATTGGAGGAAATTTTTATAGTTCTATCTTGGGCGAACCTGAACATACACTAGAAACCGCTTGTACTGTTTAATGTTGATGGATTTTATGATTTTCTTTGTGTGTTTCTTGATGATGCCCGAAGAAATGAGTTCGTGTCAAAACCTATGAAAGAACTCCTCTTCACTGCCAGAACTGCTCCGGATCTAATAGACCAAATCATAGCCTATGAACCACAAGTTAACCCTATCCTTTCAAAGATAAATTGGTCCGAGGACGATCGTGGTAAGAGGCATCGAATTAATCTGGATCTTAACCTTTAAATTCCTGTAAATTTTCAGCTAACCAGGTATTATTTTCTAAACTCTTCTTCTACTGTTTAAGACATTGGGGACAATGTCTCATTTAGGTTTGGGGGAGGAAATTAGTTGATCAGTACCTTGATTTTAGTTTGTGTGTTGTTTTTATTTTTTGTCCAAAATTTTTCGAAAAATACAAAAAAAAAAAATTGAAATTTTTTCAAAAATTACAAAAATATTTTGCATTTTTTGTTTTTATTTTGACTAAAAAGGTGAAATTGGTAAAAGATGGCTGAGTAAGGAGTTTCCACTCCTGAGACGCATCTCAAGCCTATTTCGAAACAAGTTAATTTTTGTTTATTTTATTTTGAATTATTTAGTTTGTAAATTCTCCTTAAAACGGACTAAAATGAATCTTCGTATGCTCAGTTGACAGATATTATAAACATATATAGTAACATACGGACATGAGCTAAAATTGAAAAGTTTGTAATATTAAGTGCTCTAGTTTAATTGGAGGAAACATCTCAAAAAGCAATGGAGTAAAAAAAAAAAAAAAACGTCTGAGATCCGAGTTATTAAGTCTGTAAGGGTCCGAGTTATTAAGTCCGTAGAGGTGTCTTAACACCTGGTGCCCTAAAAGCCAACTGGTTTGGGAGCCACCGACCCAACACTCGCTACATAGACGGAAGGTATTGTGTATAAATAAAAATTAAAAATAAAAAAATCAAGGAAAAAATCTGAAAAATCTGAAAAATTATTCCATTGCTGCAAAAAGGTGTGAAATCTGATAGAACTTTAGGACAAAAATATTACTCTTTATCAACTGAACTTATGACTGTTGTGGGCAAAAATGAGTTGTTTAATATTATGTAAGCTATGTATATGAAGAATGGTAAAAATAATCGGAGAATTTACTTATTCAGTAATTTAGAATAAAACAAAACAACTAGTAACTTGGAGTAGAAGTTTCACCTGATTAGTCACTAACATCTTTATTCTCCTTTCGCTTGTCTTTTTGCTTTTGTGTGCATTAGTTTTAATACCTGTTTATTTTTATAAAATATTGTGGGTATCATTGCTGTAAACCCTCACGAGACTACAACTCGTCCACTAGGGACACCTAGGGGTTTAAAGGCTTGTTGCATACGCTAAATGCAACCGTGATCCCTACGAAAGTGGCTTAGTTAATTTATTTATGTTATTTTATGTTTTGCTCGAGGATTAGCAAAATGTTAGGTTTGGGTGTGATGAGTGGTAAATCTATCACTATTTCCCACTCATTTAACCTAATATTTTGTATAGTTTCTTGAGTTTTGTGAATATTTTGATGTGTTTTTTGTGTTATTTTGTAGATAAATAAAGTTTCAGGACATTCTGGAGGTGATTTGGGTCAAAACAGTGAAAATTGGACAAAAATGGATTTTTTTGTAAATTGTCCGCGTCGCGACGCCAAGCCTTCAGCGTCGTGACGTCTAACATGCGCCGAACAGTGCTAACGTGCGCCGGGTCCACAAATCAGAATCTGAGAAAAGTTTGACTTTGCTAACGTGCGCCGTGCCACGTGTCACCATCACAGCCGATCTGCTAAAATGCGCCGTGCCACGTGTCACTCCAGGTCATCAGCCACGTCAGCAAGTCAACAAGTCAACATTGCCACCTCACCGCCACGTCATCATCAGCCAATCAGGAAGTGCCACGTGTCGCAATCCTACGGTGGCGACAGTCTCTTTCCCACGTGTCGCCACGTCGTCGCCACCTCACCGCCACATCATCGTCACGTCAGCATAAATAATTGAGTGTCTAATCCTTATCTGACATGTGGCGGATAAGAATCTCAGCGACCAATCAGAAGCCGCCACGTGTCACAATAATTGAAGCCCAACTACCTCGCCACGTGTCACCTTATCAGCTTATCCAGAATCTTCAAACATACGAACCAGAGCGTGCCACGTCGACAGAATCTGGCGTAGCGACGCCAGAGGACTTGGCGTCGCGACTCTGGAAGCCTATCGAGGCCTATAAATTGAGCTCGAGATTTCAGAATGGAATGTACCACTCTCTCTCTCTTATATTCTATCTAAAGAGATAGTTTCTCTCTCTAGATTCTTTAGTTTTTAGTTTTTTTTTTTGTTTTTTTAGTTTTTAATTTTTAGTTTTGTAAATAATTTTAATTACGTTTTGTAGTAATAGTAATTTAATTTTTACTTTTTACTTTTTACAGTTTTACTATTTACCATGAGGAGGTAACTTCCCCAGCTAGGGTGAAAGGTAATTCTTTTACTGTTACTATTTAGATTAATCTCCCTTAAAAATAATATATTCACTATTAAAAATATTGACTTAAAAAGGATACCGCCAGATTGGTCGGGTGGTAATTCATTTTAATCTGGTTTAAACCTGACTAAACAAGGATACCGCCAGATTGGTCGGTTGGTAATTTAATTTGGTTCCGCCTTTATGGCTGGTTGGACTTAATTTGACTTAATCAGATTACCGCGTATATGGCTGGTTGGAAAAAGAATCTCAAGTTTATATATTATTTTATGAGAGATATCTAAAATAGTAAATAATAAAAGTAATTCCTTTTACCTTAGCATTTTATTTTATTTTTCAGCTTTCACTTTATGTTTTTTACTTTTCAGTATTTTTACTTTATGTCCTTTACTTTTAAGTTGTTACTAGCCCTAGTTATGTGTTAGTTATCTGGGGTTGTGATGAATTCTAATATCACTGGTTTATAAGGGGTTATTTTATAGTTTGGGTAATTTAAAGGTTTACTTATTAGTCTTAAGCTTAATGCTTCTTGTTGTCTAATCACCAATAAGATTGATATGGTAAATCTAAAATGAACTAGACATAGAGATTTTAGGTTTCAGCCTTAGACTTAATAGCCCACTATCTTCCTTAATGGATAGATAACCCTTTAATAGATTTCCTTACAGGATAGGAATATACCTGTCGGGCGGGGGTAGCCATAATTGGAACTTAAACTTAATGAATCCAGATAATTTGATTGACATAGACATATGATTCAATTAGGTTAAACTGAGTATTTTGTCTGACCATCGACAGAGGCTTACACATAATTTAGTGTTCCAGGTTAGTAAACTGATTTATTACACAAACATAAAATAACCACTTCATCTTTAAAATGATATTAGAATGATTCACAACCCTAGATCTTTGTGTCTTTTGTTATTTTCCTTAGTATTTTCTTTTGTCTTTTTATTTATTTAGCAAATCTACAATCAACCAAATCAATCAAGCAATCATTCTCTTCTCCCTCAATTAGATATTTGTAAATAAATAGTATCAATAATTAATAACAACAGTAGAAATTAAGTCCTCGTGGGATCGATATTTTTATACTACTTGAACGATACGTGCGCTTGCGTTATACGTGTGTGTTTACGCCGGTCAAGCTCCAGTATTGGGAATCTGGTTAAGCGGCCTCGTGTGACACTTCACTCACAATTTTTATTTAAATGATTAATATTGTTGAGGATTTATATTTTATTATATTGATAAAAATATATTTCATAGCTTGCATCATCTAAATTGTTGGGCATATGTGTGTGTATATATATTGTATATCTTACTAATCATTTAGGATTTTGGGAAAAATTTTACTTAAGGTGAGTTATTAAATCCCTACTGAGCGCGTGGTTTTGCTCACCCCTTCTTTAACACTTTTGGGCGGAGATTTGGGTGACTGAGATTCTGAGGAGTAGCTTTGACGCCATGTGTTCCTAAGGTTGTGTAGAGTGGGAATCCCTCACAACTCATTTTTGCTAGGTATTTCATCGAGATTCTTGGGTCTTGTCATGGATCATTATGTATTAGTCTATTTAGTTATGAAATGATATGTATGTTTTATGGACCTTTATTTTTTAACGTTTAAATTCCATATGGTGATCACATTTCTTGGGACAACTTTTGTTGTTCATTTTAAACTTATATCTCCATTTCCTTTTTATAAATTTTGTCGTTTTATAAGTTCTTGGGGGCATGTGTGAAAATTAAATTTTAAACAATTACATAATTTTCATTGACCTCGGTTTTGAGAATATTACAACTCATTAGAGAGGGAATAAAAAACGCTTGAAGAAAACTGTGATACATACGTGTTTTTAAGTCGCCGTTCTTAAGATTTCCAGCACATTGATAAAGCTTTCGAAGACTTTTTTCCGGTGTTCAAATTGTTACCACTATGTTTTTATCATGTTGCTGATCTCTCAATTATTATTCATTGAGGAAATACCATATGATATAAGATTTGGGTACTTATGATGTTTATAGGAACTTTATATTTCATGCTAGATAAAAAATATAATAAGTATAATAATCGATAGAATATTAATAGTGATTTTACACATAAAACTCATGACATCATCAAGGATTAAAAAAAAAACATATTTTACAAATATTTTTATAGGAGTAATAGCACAATGATCAAGGTAACGATATTTTTTGTGTATCAAAAGTATTATTCAAAATAATAAAATTATATCATCTTTTTTTGCTTGTCATTATTTATTACTAAAACATTAAGACAATACATAAACAAGCATAAGGCTTAAAGAGCCATATTAAGGATAAACCTCAATAAGAGATCTTAAACCTAATATGGGGTTGATTTTATAATGACTAAAACCAGCATCCACAAATAGCTTGGCCCATTCTTTCTCATCTCGCTCGGTTCCAGTGACCAAGACCATCATCAACATGTCGAAGAAGAGTTGTGTTTCAATTGACTCGTCGTCCTCTTTTTTATTCCCCCTCACCATATCTATTATAATCACCTTCCCTTTTTTGCCGTTGCTTGTAATTGCTTCCTTACATTTCTTCATAATCTTCACGCATTCTTTATCGTTCCAGTCATGTAATATACACTGCTTGTCATCACCAATATTATAATCAAGAATATTAGAATACTGAAGAACATATCTAGTGCACAAGACTCTCGCCATAAGTATGATATTGATAGGAAATCCATAATCTGAGATTTTGAATCACGTACTAATTGGTACAAGACTGGGGATGAACACCCCAAATAAAAAATTTAACTGAGATTCTTGACGAATTTTTTATCCCGAATTTTGACATAAAATTCTAAAATTTTATTTAGTCTCGAAATTATCCCTATTCAAAAAAAAAAAAAAAAAAACCAAGATAAGAGATAAGTCGAAACGTCTCAATTTCCATCTCTATTTTGATGTACACAATCTTACCCATATTTTTCATAAAGAGATTGTTTCAGGATTGGCGCACGCGTGCTAGCGTACTAGCGGGGAAAAGTTTATACACAAAACTGTTTTTCAAACTTTTAGTTGACCAACAACATTAAATTGTGAAAATTATATTAGCAAATATACCTTGAGCAGAACAGCATCAGCTGGGGGAACGGACTCGAACATGTCTCCTCCAACAAATTTGAGATTCTCAATATCACTTTCGAGGCCAGAAACCACATGAGGCAGATCAAAATCAGTACACTTCAAGTGTGGAAACGCTTTAGCTAAGGCCCTTGACACAGTCCCGGTGCCCCCACCGACATCCACAAGCGAATCCAATCCCTCAAACACATCCCTACACTTATGAATCACCACGCTTATTGCCAATCTAGAATCACTGGCCATGCCTTCATTGAAGAACGGTTAAGCTTTGGCTCATGCCCAGCATATTCCCAAAACGTCATCCCATGAGCCGTATCAAACGGCGTCGGATCATCGTTTTGAAACCAAGTGCTCAGTTGCTGCCACGGTGATATCAAAATAGGATCAAGCATGGCTTGTAAAAAGGGTGTGAGGCTTAATGGGTTGTCTTTAAGTAGAAGTTGAGAAGCATTGGTGAGAACATAGCCTTGACGTTCTTGGTCATTTTGGTTAAGTTGTTGCTGTGCAAAGAAGCCTGAGTGAATCAGAATGCGCATCAAGCGATGGACACATCGGGCTTTGGTTTGGTGAATTGGTAGGGCACTAACAAGCTCATTAAGGGTCATGGGTTTGCCATGTTTGTTGATAATATCTGGTATGCCTAATTGAATTGCACATTTAAGAGACATGGAGTTTATGAAGTTGAAAATGTGATTCCAGACATGAGCCTGAGCTTGAAGAAGCTCTGTGCCATGCTCTCCATCTATAAAATTCATCTTAAGGCTAAGTAGAGTAATTTGATATTTGATGTGTAAACTCTGCTAAATGTTGAGCTCTATTTATAGTAGTCGAAGAGTCATATATAGTGTGCAGAGGGACTTTAGGGTTAGGTGATGGATTTAGAGGCATGAAGGATTATGATAACATTTAAAAAAAATAATAATAATAAATAAATAAAGTATACTATCACCCCACTCAAATATTAAATTAAATGTATTTCTTAAAACTTAAATATGTGCATTCTTACCCCATTGTAAGAATTTAGCCAACTTAATTATTATTTGGAGATAGAATTTTGATAAGATTATTTATTAATTGAATTACTTTATATTAATTAGAATAAGTACCCCTTAGAGTAGATTAGGATAATAAGAGTAAAACATCTTTTGTTTATCATTATTTATATCATATAATTGTCAACTGATAAGGTAATTAAGAAATTAACTTTTATTTTCACCATAAAAATGTCTATGCTGAGACCACTTCATTAATATAGATACTCAAATATTTTAGCTATGACCACTCTATTGACGGGATTTTACACTACAAGAAAATTAGAAATTATCGATCGAATATTCGGTTAGAAATCTTAAAAATTAGGTCGGTAATTACGATTCATCCGAAATTGATCGAATTTTTTCAGTCGATATTTGGATCGTCGGTAATAAATTATCGATTAAAATAGGGTTGATCAATTTTTATACATTTTTATTTATATTTATATACATTTATATATATATATATATATTAGAAAATATAAATAATTAAACAACACTCATAAATATAATATTTATTAATAATTTTTAAGTTATGTTTTTTAACATAATATGTAGGTCCAATCTCAAATTATTTAAAAAAAATTCAATATATTTTTGCATCAATCCCATTTTTTAAACATGCCTAAAATAAATGATAACCTTGAATTTGTTTAGATCATTATATTTAATTTATAAGTGTATAGATAATTGAGTATTTTTTATTTTAAATCCATTTATTTATGTGTTGTTCCATTTGCCAAAGAATAGGGATTCCACTACATTTAAATAAAAATAAAAATAATCATGTTTATACTTAGGTTTGGTTATTGAACTTGTAATTTATTGATATATTTGTAGTGATTGTTTTACTGAAACACGTCATAGATAGTTGTTATGTATAAAATATTCACATATCAATATAAATATAATTATTTTATATATATTTTTTTATTTATATTTATTTCCATAATTTTGCCCCCACTAATTTCATTTTCTGGTTACGCCACTGGTTGGCGCCATAAAATGGCGCCAAATCAATCTTTAGCGCCGTATTTACCGACTGAATATTTGGTTGGTAATTGGTCAGAAATTATTTTTCATCTTTTTTGGTCGGTATTCGGTCTTTAAATATTAAAATTTACCCAAAAAAATTATTCGATTGGTAATTTCGGTCGATAATTCCATATTTTCTTCTAGTGTAATCTACCGTTCTTTGATTAGGATTGCATTGTGGATATAAGAAATTATTCTATTCGTTTGTCTCATAAATCAGTATAGGACCTATCAGTTGGTATTAAGAGCCATTGAACGAATGGAAGAACCATTGAAGGAACAGTTGGATGCTTTTCGTTCAACTCGTGAGGTCGTAACCAAGCTGTTAGGTGCAGTTCCAAATTTAGTCATTGTCATTAGTATTAGGTCGTGATGGTGATGATGAAGGACACAAAGATTATACGGATGATGATTACAAGAGCAATACAGAGGCACCACAACCACCTGCAAGAGTTGATGAGTTGAACGTGGATGTTTCCAGGAAACGTATGGATCCTGTTGAGAAGTGTGCAAGGGATGTTAAAATGGAAAACCTTATAAGTTCATCAACCTCAACACTTATCCTATAAATTACTTGTTTATTTGTTAGCAAAATGTTGTTGTAGATGCTGAATTTCACATTCCGCCTATAATTGAGATTTGTATGGGAGCACCAGCGGTCCTGTAAAATAAAGATAATGTGAACGCAGAGTATTTATTCACCAGTGTGGTGGATGCCGTAGGTACTTCGACGCACTAGTCAGTCAAGTAGACGAGCGGAAAGATGAGGAAGAGCAAGGTTTTAGGATTACCTTGGTCTTCGTAGTTTGATTACCGTGGGGTGGTAGCCTAGTTTTTTTAGGTGATATGCGCTATGATAACTAGATTGTGAGTGCCAAAGATTGAATGCCCCAAACCCTTGGACCCCTTCTACTTTTATAGGCCGTGAAGTTAGCCTCCGAGTTGGATTAGGACTCCCTGAGTTCCAATCCTTTTAGAAAAGGGTAGTAGAGTTGAGATTGTATTAGGATTGTCTAGATATTAGGTGTAATCATTTTTAAGTGTTTGAATCATATCACTATGCTTGTAGGTAGTTCGTTATAATCCAAAGACTCGGTTTCCTCATTAAGGAGGAATTAGGGCGTAGATTTGCCAGATATTTGATGAATGGTAATTATATCACTATTTCCCACTCATTTAACCTAATATTTTGTATAGTTTCTTGAGTTTTGTGAATATTATGATGTGTTTTGTGTTATTTTGTAGATAAATAAAGTTTCAGGACTCTCTGGAGGTGATTTGGGCCCAAAACAGTAAAAATTGGACAAAATGGCATTTTCATAATTCAACGCGTCGCGACGTGCAAGCCTTTGGCGTCGCGCCGCCTAACGTGCGCCGAACAGTGCTAACGTGCGCCGGATCCACAAGTCAGAATCTGAGAAAAGTTTGACTTTGCTAACGTGCACCGTGCCACATGTCACCATCACAGCCGATCTGCTAACGTGCGTCGTGCCACGTGTCATCATCCTGCGGTGCCGACAATCGCCATCGCCACGTGTCGCCACGTGTCTGCCACATCATCATCCATATCACCAGTTGACCGAGTCAACATGCCACATCATCGCCACGTTATCATCAGCCAATCACAGCGTGCCACGTGTCGTAATTTTACGGTGCCGACAGTCACTTTCGCCATGTGTCGCCACGTCAACGCCAATTATTGACTCACTTATCCGCAAATTGACACGTGGCGATAAGAATCTGAAATCAGGCAATCAGAAGCCGCCACGTGTCGCAATAATTGAACTCCCAACCACCTTGCCACGTGTCACATTATCACCTTATCCAGAATCTGAAGCGACGAACCAGAAGCTGCCACGTCGACAATTACGGGTGTCGCGACGTCTACCCCTTACCGACGCCTATAAATTCAGCTCGATTTCAGAATTTAAATCATGCCTTCCTTGAGTTTTGTAAGGACTTTAAGGATTGCATCTTGTGTGTTTAAGTTTTTGTAATTTAAATTAAGCATTTTTACTTTTAGTACTTTCAATTATGCACTTTTACTTTTTGTAATAAAATTTTATTTTATTTTATTTTTTTATGTTCAGTAGTTAATTTACTGCTGGGGTAAAAGGTGAAATATTTAATATACTTATCTAGGTAAATCTCACTTGATTATAATTTATAAATTATAATTTAACCAGATTAATTAATGACAGACTTTATTACCGCCTATATGGTCGGTCTAAATATAAATTACTTTACCGTCTATATGGATTGTCTTTTTGTGACAGATAATTACCGCCTATATGGTTGATGTAATTGGACTAAATGGATTACCGCCTATATGGCTGGTTTTAAATGTTTAACATTATTAATTCCTGAGCAAGGAGAACATAAAATAATTTATATATTATAATAAGTGAGATTCCTAGATAAGAAATATTAAATGTGGATCCTCTAACCCCAACATTTTATTTTATTCTAGGGAAGTGATGAAACACAATATCTACACTTAATAATTGATTTTCTTTTTATGGGTAATTCTTAGTTAGTTTATTGAGTCTTAAGCTTAATGGTTCTTATTGTCTGATCACCAATAAGATTTATGTGGTAAACTTAAAATGAACTAGACATAGGGATTTTAGGTTTCAGCATTAGATTCAATAGCCCACGATCTTCCTTGATGATAGATAACCCTTTAATAGATTTCCTTACAGGATAGACATATACCTTTCGGGCGGGGGTAGCCATAATTTGAACTTAATCTTATTGAATCCAGGTAATTTGGTTGACATAGACATATGGTTCAATTGGGTTATACCGGGTATTTGCGTATGACTATCGACAGAGGCTTTTGCATATTTTCGTGTTCCAGGTTAGCAAATTGATTTATTACACATGTGTAAGAGAATCAATTCATCTTTAGAATAATATTGTGTGGAGTCACGACCCTAGATCTTTGAGTCTTTTCTTTTATTTTCCTTAGTATTTTCTTTTGAGTCTGTTTTTATTTTAATTAGCAAATCCACATTCAACCAACTAAAAGCAATCAATTCCCTTCTCCATATAATTAGATACATGTAAATAAATAGTATCAATAATTAATAACAACAGTAGGAATTAAGTCCTCATGGGATCGATATTTTTATACTACTTGAACGATACGTGCGCTTGCGTTATACGTGTGTGTTTACGCCGTTCAATATTATGGAATGAGACATCAAGTAACACGATTTGGTTCTTTGCTGAAACCCTCATAAGTCGTTGGGCTCTTTGAAGCCTCTAGGCCGTGTGGGCTTCTTTCCTTGGGGCGTATGGGCTCGTGGGCCCTAAAGAAGAATCAGATGCATATATTGAAAACTGCTTGTTGCCCTGCGTCAATTGGGCTTTATCTACTGACACACTCATAAAATGGTTATTTACTCCCAAGTATAAAAGTGTCGAAGTAATAAAATAACCCGGTAAGTCTGGGATCGATCCACAAGGAATAGATTTAGCAAAATAAAATAATAATTTGAGTGAAAATAAAAAGACTGAATTATTTGAAGTGATCGATAATTTTTAGATTGGATTACAATAATAAAATAAAATGATGGGGCTAGGGGATCCACTTTTAATATTTCAATTTTAGAAATCTTACTTTTTATAATATATAAATTGTCAATATTACCTAGTTAATTTATTTCAGGAATTAGTTATGCCAAAACATATAAAATCAGCCATAAAGGCGGTGATAATATTTGTCTATAACAAGTTTAGTTAGATACTCAATTATGTCAAATAAATAAAACCAGCCTTATAGGAGGTAACAAAGTTTGTCAATAATTAATTCAGATTTAAATTAAATATTAATTTTTAGATTACAATTCATATATTATAATATAAGTGAGACTAATCTATATTATCATATTAAGAGCTTCACCCTTTACCCCAACAAAATGAAATTAATTACTTATGTTTTGAATAAAAACAATAATAATTTTATTTTTGAAAGAAAAATGAAATTACAAGAAAGTTTTTAAAAAATTAAAACACATAAGAGCTGGAATTCCATAAATTTTCAGAGAAAACTCTAGACTCCAAGGCTGATTTTCTAAGGTGTTGAGCCCCTCTATTTATAATATATGGCTCAGCACCCTCTATACAAATTGCAAATTGCAAATGAAATTTGAAAATTAGAATGGTGGGAATTGACAATCCACCGAAAGGTGGAATGTCATTTCTCACCTTTTTTATTATTTTATTTTTGTTTTTATTTATGCCATAAATAATTACATATAACACACTTTGGATTTTTTTATCAATTTCGGCATTGAACTCTTCAGAACTAGAAAATCTTGTAAATAACAAAGTTGTAGACATTTTTTATCAATAGAATCGCCTCAATCCAATAATGGAGTAAAATGTTATGGTCAAATTACAAAAATTGCGCAAAGTTGGAATTTTCAAAATTGCATACTGTTAGAACGCCCTTTTATGTTTCTGGCCCACAAAATCCAAATTTCACGTCCATTTTTCTAGTTGTGCATCCACATCATTATTTCACCTATATAAGAAATAAAAGTCACAATAAAAATTTATAAAATATAAATTTAATTATTATTTCACAAATGTGCTAAATTAAGATTAATGAAATTATAAGTATAAAATGATTAGTTTCTCTTTATTAAATGTATAATTTTTAATGTTCATCACACCCCAACCAACTTATTATTAGTCTCTAGTAATTTAAGCGAAAATGTAAAAGAATTTTTTTTTTTATCCAAGTTGATAATTTTTTTCTTTCTTTCTAGATAATCAAATAAGTAAATTCTCATGTACTTTTTACCATTCTTCCATACACACATAAAATAAAGTATCAATCAATTCATTATGCCCATAATATTCGCAGGTCTTATTGAAAAGAGAGGAATATTTTTTTCCTAAAATTATATCAAAATTCATATCCTTTGGCAATGGCAATTTATTTATTTACAAAAGTAGTTTTTTTAATACATCTTTAACCCTTGTAACGAGTTTTGGGCCAGTGACTCCCAAATCAGCTTGCTTTAGGGCACTATATCTTAAGACACCCCTACAAAGTTAATTTCTCGGATCTCAGATGTTAAAAAGAAGAAGTGTTAGATTTTCTTAAGCTTTCTCTTTAAACATTGCAACGAGCTTTGGGTCAGTGACTCCCGGACCAGTTGGCCTTAGGGCACTAAGTGTTAAAACATTTGTACAGACTTAATTGCTTGAGTTAAAGAGGCTACGAAATCAAACTTATTCATATAATTTTTTTTTTAATAAAACAACTTAAACTCTACCGTTTTACTCGAACAATCACTACTTATTGAGGCAAGATGTTAGGTTAGTAAGTAAAAGTTTGATTATTATTATTATTATCATTTTTTAAACTAACTCAAACTCTACCGTTTTACCTGAACAATCACTGTTTTGCTGAGGCAAGATGTCTGGCTATTAAGTAAAAGCATGGTTAGTTTTTTTTTATAGTAAAAATACAAATTTCACTGCCTTTAGGTGCTACCTCCAACAAATTAGAGAACTAAATATTACAAAATTTTCACTTACAACCCAGGATCATATGGTACCATGTATGTTGATAACCTGTAAATGAGCATATGAAGATCAAATTTAATCAATTTTATGGAGAATTCACAAATTTAAATGATTCAAAAATAAAGAAACAAAAAAAACTTATTACAAATTATATTGAGATGCGTCTTCCGAGTGAAAACTCCTTACATTTCCATCTCTGAACAACAATTCCACTTGGTTAGTTAAAAATTTGTTGTTGGTTTGTGTGTAATTTTTTTTTAATTTTTTAAAAGAAACATAAAACAAAATCAACACAAAATAAATTTTTTTGGTTTTTTTTTTATTTTTCACACAAAATAACAGCAAAGCAAAAAGAATATAATTTTTTCATAAAAAAACACAATAATGAAACATAAAAACGAAAACTATCTAGTCATATATCATCTTCCCCAACCAAATTGAGACATTGTCCCCAATGTCTGAATAAGGTAGAGTTTAGAAGACATCACTTGTTAGTGTGGAATTGACAATTGAATCTATAATACTGCTACTAAAAAGAAAGGTTAAATACTAAAACAATAAAAGAAAACAAAATAGTAAATGATATGTACTGGTAGTTGTGATTGTGGCTGTAACGACCAATAGTTTTTACTACTACATACAGTGGTACAATTACGTACGGGACGAAGGCACATAAAATAAATTATATTGAGACTTAAATATACTCATGGAATGACTTTGGGGACAATCGGTAAATTCCTCGAAGTCCCGGGACGAGACTGTACAGTGTTCCCTTTTGGACAGCCCGTGGTATTTGGGGCGTAACGTTTTCATATGAACTCATATTTTTATGAATTTTATATCCTCGGAAGGGTAAGATCAAGATCTACGACGTTCGCGTTGAACATTTTTCTAAATTCGGACCATAAATAGGTCAAAAATCAAGTACAAAATTTAGATGAATAGTAATTTCGGACCCAAATGGAAAAATCTCAAAATTTCTCCATTTTTCTACACTCTTCTACATTGTTCTTTATATCAATTGATTCCTACTATATAAGAGGGCTACTATTCGTTGTTTGAGAAATTTGGAAATAGAAAGAAGAGTGGGACGTGAGGGAGAGAAGAATGAGAAAGAAAGAAAAGAAGAAGGAGAATAAAGAAAGGAAGAAGAGAAGAAAGGAGAAGAAGGAGAAGAAAAAAAGAAGAAGAAGAAAGGCAAATGGATAAAAGAAGAAGGAAGATAGATGCAACCATGGAAGATGAAGAAGATCCAACAAAATAAGGTAAAAGACTTGACCCATAAGCTTAATTTTAGTTTTAGAAATATGATGATAGAATAAGGGTGTTGGGATGATCATTAGGTGTAGGTGATTGAGATGATAATTGTGTGATTAAATATATGGATTGAAATTTATTAAGTTTTGGGTTTAATCCTTTGAAATTTATGAATAATTAAAGTTGGGTGTTGATGAAATGATGATTTGGTTTATGTATAATTGGATGTTATATGGTGTGTTGAGTATTGATTTTTGTATGGGAATGATTAGGGTTTGTTTTTGAGTGAATGGAAATTGAAGAAGAAATGGGCAGAATCTTGGAAAACTACGTCGCGTCGCGACACGTAAGGGATGAGCGTCGCGACGCAAGAAGAAAATTGATATACATTTCAGGATACCTTGCGTCGCGACGCATGATTTAATAATTTTCCAGAATTTGTTTTAAACCTTCAGTTCCACCCTAGCATGTTAGAGACCACCATTAGGGTCTCGTATCAGTTTGTAAACATATCATATATCAAATTATGATCGTCATATTCCTCTTGAATTTAATATAGATGAAGTATCGAAGATTATTTTACTACGTTCATGCTAATTCAGTTTCTGATCATAGATTATCCACATGAACCGCAACCTCTTTCGACAAGGGATCCAGTGCCAGCCAGATTTCAAAACAGTGAGTGGACGTCTTTTCTCAAACTAATTTTTTTAAGTTTTGAAATTCAGACTTACTTTTTCTGCTTTTAGGGAGTTAGATTTATCAGTCATGTTTTTATTCAACATATTTGAGAAATGATTCAAGTTACATTTGAGAAAGAAATGTTTTTTTTTAGAACATGTTTTATTTTTTCGGGGCATGAGGGAAAAACTCACCCCAGTATGTAACTTGACACAGTTGGAATTGACGGACATAGACATATGCACATCTAGAAGACTGAGGGGACAGCAATATGTAACGCCTCTCAGATCCTAGAACATGACTAGGGGACGGCGATACTTAATGCCCATAGACCCTAGTTTCAGAGCTTGGGTGGTAGCATAGATCCGTACCCCTAGTTCTAGTTTGTGGCTTGGGGGTCGGTGATACGTAACGTCCCAAGACCACTAGTTTCAGAGACAGTAATGGGATACTTTGGGGGACGGCGATACATAACGCCCCAAAGTCATGGATTTGTACTGCTAGCTACAGTTAGGCGTATGAGGGGACAACGATACGTAACGCCTTCATACGTCAAGGTTTTTCATATACAGAGCAATTCACAGTAATCAGATTTTAGTAAATAGTTTTTCGGAAAATCAGATTTTTGAAACGATTTTCAGAAACCAGAGTTCCAAAAGCAGTTTTTAGAAAGAGAAGTTTTATAAAAGAGATTTCAGATGAAATTTTGAGAAAAAGAGTTTCAGATTTTGATTTTCAAAACTAAATGATTTTATTGCAGCATTTAAACTTTATAGTCCACTCACTTAGATCGTACGACGATCTAACCCCCCACTCCCAATTTTCTTTGGTTGCTGGTTTTCTTGGAGGATGAGCTCATGGGGACGGATACTGATGCACTCACTAGATATGGAGTCCACCAGTACGAGTCAGAGATTGAGTAAGAGTCCAGTCATAGTCAAGTATGAGTCTTGTATGAGTCTTTGTTATGTGTAGTCATTGTAAAAACAATTGTTACTAAAGTATAATAGTTAATATTGAGTTTGTTTTCATTGTTTTCGAGTTGGGCTACGGTCACATACAAATATAGTCAAATAAAAAAAGCGTGATAGCATCTGTAATGGTTAGATTGTAATGACCCCAATTTTTTAGTTCACGTTTTAAAATTTTTCCTTTCCCGAGTTAGTAAAATAATTTCTGGATTATTAGAAATAATAAATACCTACCTTAATCAAACCGAAATTTCCTTCTTTTATTATGTAAGCCAAACAAGAAATAAAAGAATTAGAAAAGAAAGGAAAAAAGAAAAGTCCAAGCCAAAAAATTCATTAAACTAGAGAGAAAAGAACCAAGGCCCAATTAAATGAAACTTCCACCATTTTCTAGAATTTATTTAATTATGGAAATAAAGAATAAAACAAAAGGGAAAAGAAAGAAAGGCATTTTTTTCTTCTTTCTTTCTTGCTTCTGTCGTGGGCGTTGAAGAGAAGAAGAGGGAAATGTTTGCAATTCTCTTGACAATAACTTGAAGCTAATCTAGGTAATTCACTCAATTTTTTTTAAGGAATAAAGAGTGAATCAAGGAGCATTATTTGAGAGGAAGAAGCTTGAATCAAGGTAAGGGTTTACAACCCGCATTTTAAAGATTTGAAATTTGAGTGTTGAGTGATTGTGGAGTGTTGGTGACTTGAAAATGATGGAGTTTGGGTAGTTTCATGTTGGTGAAATAGGTGTTTGAGTAGTTTTGGGTTTGCCATTCAAGTTTGATAATTTGATTTGGGTGATGAGGATTGATGATGTTTAATGATTAGAAGTGTGTTATAATGTTGAATTAGATAATATATTAGTTTGTAAATGTAGTAGTTGATAGGGTTTGTGAAGGATTTGTGCTTTGGGGAACCTACTGTGTGAGGCAGAATCTGCCTAGAAAAGCAGTCGCGCGTCGCGACGTGCAGAAACTAGAAAATTTTTTCCGAAAATGAGACGCGTAGCCTAAAGACTGGGTGTTGTTTTGCGATTCGTTTGGGGGGTAGAAAGGTTCAATGAGATAATTCAATAGGACTAAAGGACCTTATGTGATTATGGATCGTATTTTATAACTTTTAATTATAACCCCGTATTTCTTTCTTTATAGATATTCGTCAGGAACCACGCTCACCCTAGTGACGTAAAAAAGGCTTAGTCGGACTTCAAATCTGTGAGTGGAGATTTATTTTCTTGCAAAGTGATTTTATAATTGTTGGTTTTAGATTAAGATTTATTTCAAACTTACTTTTAGAAGCTTTAGGGCGTTAGCCTTGTTCAGTTTTCAGATACAAATTACTTTAGGTTTGATTTTAAAGTTCTTCAGCAGTATTCTCATACTTTCAGGGCATGAGGGAAAAACTCACCCCCAGTATGTAACTTGATACAGTTGGAATTGACGGATACAGAGGACATGTGCACATGTAGAGCCAGGATGACAACATATGATTGTGTACCTGGACTCTAGTTCAGAGCTTGGGAGGTAGCATAGATCCGCACCTCTAGTTCTAGTTTGGTGGCTACGCTCAGTTGAGTCGTTTTCCCGGGCGTAGAGCTCAACGTCCAGTTGAGTCGTTTTCCTGAGCGTAGGGCACCACCAGTTTCAGAGATGCCCAGTTGAGTCATTTTCCTGGGCATAGAGTACCACCAGTTTCAGAGACCCGGTTGAGTTATTCCCGGACACGCTCAGTTTAGTCATTTTCCTGGGCGTAGAGTTTTCAGATACATCTTTTCAGAAGTTTTTAGAAAGTGTTTTCAGATAAAAGAAGAACATGTTTTTCAAGACAGTTTTCAGAAAGACTTTTTAGTTTAATGGTTTCTTATTATGTTCTGATCTGTTTTCTTATTTTTGTAACTCCACTCATTGAGATCCTCTGGACTCACCCCACCACTTCCCAGTTATTTTGCAGGACACTGCTTTTGGTGAGCCATGTGCCATTTTTTAAGACCCATTTCGAGGATGGATGTTACACTGCAGTCACTAGTCATCGGGTCCATCATCCTAGAGCTATATTCATATAGGATGTAGTCGTCTGTGGAGTCATTTTGAGGTATTATTGACATGAGTGCTTCTGTTGACACTTTGTATTTATTTTAGTCCATGTATATATATATGCATGAGTTTTCATTCATAATTTTGCATTCTAAATGATTCAAGTATACAGTTTGCACGTGTGATTTAATGGATGTTGCATAGAATTGAGATATAAGCAAGTTTTCTAGCTCATGAGTCTGAGGCTTAGGTGACAGTGGGATCTGTTGCCTGTCGGTAACATTTCCGAATTGAGGATGTTACAAAGATGGTATCAGAGCATGGTCTATGGAGTCAGTGACTGTATTAAGGGAGTAGCAGTGGCTTGTATATGTGGTATACCCGAGGTACTACTATATATGAGTGGCTGTTTACTTTAGTAACCTTGTCTCCAGTGATGTCTCATTTCGAATTATTTTAGAATTCCTTTACAGGTAATTGATTGTTTCCTTTTCTTTCTTAATTTCATAGATACCCATGTCACCCAAGAGGAGAACCAGAGTTAGGGGTAGACCCCCGCGCGGAAGGGCGTCCCAAGGCATAGACCGGGTTCAGAGATCAGCAGTACCTCCCCATAAGCCATAGGGGGCAGAGAGTGGAGTCTGTTCATGAGAGTGTGGTGGGGGAAGGTAGAGCTACCCCAGTGGATCAGCCTAATGACCCAGTAGTTGCGGGTTTACAAAAGATACAGCAGTCAGTAGCAGCTTTATCCTAATTACTTACCCGCCTGCCGTAGCCACCAGGCCTAGAGCCGAGAGCCGCAGAGCCCACTGTTCCTATTCCACCACCACTAGTAGGAGTACCCATGGCTCACCAAACAGAACCTTCTCCAATTGTACCAGACCCTACCATATACCGAGCCGGGCCTTCTGTTGTGCCTCAAAAGCCACCTCCAGTGACAGTTCAGGTTATGCAGCAACAAGGGATTCTAGTATCATTACATGACTTTCGAAAACTTCATCCTCATACGTTCTCGGGAATAGATACCTCTCGAGATCCTTGTGGTTTTATTGAGGAGTCAGATCAGATTTGTACAATTTTGGGATGCTCTACGGAGAGAGCGGTGGAATTAGTCAGTTTTCAGTTGAGAGATGTCACCAACACTGCTTTTTTTTTTTTTTTAAACCTGTGCCCCAACTTACAAACCAACTATCCCACCACAAAAAGAAAAGGCTCCACGTAGGGTACTGCATAGACAACAGCTGTAAAGAGCTTTTAGCAATTTACGCAAAATCCATTATCTTAAGTTTCCCATTATTGAAAAGAGGATTTGCAGGTCCCTCAAATATCTGCTTTACCTCTAATCAGTTCGACAATTATTATCTCTTCCAATAATGCATAGATACTGTGAAAGTATCTTGTCATGAAGAATTATTGGTATCTCTCTCTATAAAGAGATGCACGAGTTCTTAAGGAATTACTCAAAAACTCTTCAATGGCATCCTCATCTGCCAATCCTAACCCCTATTCAAGATCTGTCAGAGCTAAGGTGATATACCAAAAGCTTTGTAAATGGCCAGTCATTGATCGAGCAGTTATAGACTCTAAATTTGTCCGAGACCTTTGGAGAGATATCTACGATTGTCTCAATGAAGTTCCATCCGCTCTTTTGCCTAAAGAGATTGCAATGGATATCGTAGCAAGAGTTCCTACCAACTTCTTGAGATGGTGTTACATTCTTAGAACCATTTGGGATGGCAAAACAGATGGTTTATCCCAATACAAAAATAATTCAGCGATTGTTCACTGTGGATATCACAGATTCCACTCCACAGTTTTCATCAACAGTCATGATTTCTTCAATCATTGCCAGTGGAGTCTCGGTACATTATTTGAACTCGGTTTCCTGAATGGATTTATTCTTGGACCAAGTCCAATCCATCCCAACTATCCTGGTATCTCAGAAGATAGTCTTGGTGAGCTTCCTCCATTCATCAGTAATATTTTGTATCGATGGTATAAACGCCACAAAAGTATTACTGTCTGGATCGAAACCATTACCCCAGAATGGTCGAATGACTATTCGCTCGTTTACCACCCAATTCATCTTATAAGAATCATACCATCACGTCAACTCACTAATTGGAGACTCACTTGTTGGCCATCTAGACCGAAACTTAGAGCTTACTATGGATACGATGATATTTTCCCAGAAGAGATTACTTTTCATCAATCCTGTGATCTTAGAGCTCTCTCTGCAGACTCAGTCCGTCGAAGCCTAGAAAGTAATACCAATGATAAAGATTGGCAAATCTTCACTACTATCGAAGAATCACATAGAAGTATCGTTCAGGGCTACAACAAAATCAAGTTTCCTGACAGCCTCGAAATTCAAATCATCGACGGCCTCATTCCAATGTCTCTACGCGTGAAACGTCAATGGGAAGATTATCAATTCGAAGATGATCCTGTCCTTGCAACACAACCCAGTTGTTATATTCCATAATGTAATCATAAATATTGATTAATCAAATAAATATGAGTATCAACAAGGTCTTCTTTCTCATCTCTTAAACACCAAGTTCTAATGTCTTCGACCTACTAACTCACAACGATGTTATAACTGCGACAGAATGTTCATGTTAGGTACAACCATAGAAATCACGTCGGATTCAACTATATGATTAACGATAGGGCAACTATCGAAACTACTAGAAGATGATGAACTGGAGTACCATCTCCGAAAATCGTGGCTAGCGAATCTCTTACAACGGAATCAGGGTTTCCTTCAAAGGTTTCCCAATCATAAGAATTAACCTCCTCATCAACTGGAGGTACCCTAGAAGGTTTGCCAACATTGCTATCTACGAGTACGAACTCGACCTGAACCATAAACTCTGAGACGCGGAGGCATCTAAAAACACATGAAAGATGTCAACCGCTAAGAGACATAGAATAACTAATCAAGAAAATGAATGTCTACAGAATCTATGAACCCTGGGCTCTGATACCATTAATTGTCACACCCGTCCCCTTAGGTAGAGTAGGGGTGAGACAGAGACTAGAAACTGGCAGAGTTTCCCCTGTAATATGGACTAATCCTCCAAATACAAGGAAAAATCTAAACTAAAAAAATAAATTCTCATCATAAAACTAGGATCTCCATGATCCAACTCAACATAATATCCATAAAGGAAACACAATAACCTCAGAATCAATTAAAGGCTCAATGCCTATAATCACATAACAAATTCTTCCAAGAAATACAGTCTAAAAACATAACAAGACACTCTACTGTTGGCACAACCTTTTCTCTACTGGCAGGAATGATGACGAAACAGCAGATGAAAGAACGATCTACTAAACTGCTGAACCTGAAATGTTAAGGAGTGGGGGGTAAGCTCACGCTTAGTGCAATGGATCACAGCTCAGTGCCGTGGATAATCAAGTAACAAGGTGGATCGAACAAGTCTTTCATAATATATATAAATCACATAAGCTGTAAATCAATATCTCAAACATTTACTTGAAATCATAAATCTCATTTCTCATAAACTCATTTCTCATAAAACTCAAATCATAAACTCATTTCTCATAAACTCATTTCTCATAAAACTCAAATCATAAATCTCATTTCTCATAAAGCTCATACTGCTCAAAAATACTCTGTAAAGATAAATCTGTTTATTCATCTATATGCACAACCTCATGACAAATACGGCAAAGCTGGCAACATGGGGCTTCCCCACGGCAAAACTGGCATCCGGAGCAAACTGGCAACATGAGACCTTATCTCACGGCAATAACTGGCAACATGAGACCTTATCTCATGGCAATAATCTGGCACATATAAGTACACGGGGTGCATCCTAACATAAAAATCATTTCCAAAATTCATGCTCATATATCTCAAATCATGCAAGTTTCTCATATATCACAACACATGATTTCAACATAATCAATATTCGATCCATACCTTATAGCAAAATATATAAACTTCCTGAAAACAAACTCATTTAATGCATTACCTTAAAATTCATTTAAGAAAACATACATACTATATACTTTTGAAAACATCAATGTTACAGGTTTATCCACGCACCTGGTGAGCTGACTACTGAGAAAGAAACTATGCAGCAGGACCGTCCCTGCTTACTGTATCACGATCACCTAACAGACAAAAGAATTTACTATAAGGAACATAATCCTAACTAGAATAGATGAAAGAATATGCGAGAAACGTGGTTCGGTCGTTCTCGCAAACTTAACGAAAATTAAGATTCGGAGGTCCAAAACTACTCGGAATGGTCTGAAATTCGCGGAGGAGACTCGGGAAGTCGGCGCGAAGATACTGCCTGGAGAGTGGGTTCCACGCGCCACCTCTCCCGTCCGCGCGTGGGCTTCACGCGCCGCCACTTGAGTGGCGCGTGAGCTTCACGCGCCGGTCCGATCGGAAATTTTCCGACGGCCGAGCGTTCCACTCTCTCTCCCGGATCTAATGGCGCTGACGGTTTGTCGATCGGAGTTCCGGATCAACGGGAAATCGAGAAAAACCATAAAAACGTTTCTTACCGAAATCTCTCTGAAAATTGGAAGTTTCCTGAAATGAAACTACCACCAAAATGATCCTCTCAACGAGATCTACACTTTTCCTTAAAGGCTCGGTTGGGTTTGAATTACGAATCGGACGGATCGAGACCCAAAACTTCTCTGCTCTCTTTCTTTCTTTTCTCTCGCCTGCTCTCTGCCTTTCTTCTCTTTCTTATCTTTTTTTTTTTGTAAGGCTGCTGATGAAAAGAATAATAATAACTTAAATCCGGAAATGACTAAAATGCCCCCACTAGAAAGGGTATTTTCAGAAATCATCACATTTGAAGCCCTTCTGGTACGATTCTCGAAATGTATTCAACACGAAAGTTGTTCGTCTCTGAAAAACGAGTCTGATGGTTCAGGAACCAACTCAATCGGAGTTCGTTTGCTAAATCCATGCCCAAAACTGTAAACTATACGCATATAGTAAAAATCACGTAACTGATTCTTGGTCCCACGAGTTTTCTAACGCGACGAATATTCATTTCATAATATTCTTATCCACATTCCATCACTTAAACACTTATTATTCATTATCATTCTATTCCAAGACTATATCGTCAGTCTGGGAATCTCCTATAATAGTCCCGAAAATCTGGGATGTTACAACAGGTATATTGTTGATTGACTCCGCGCAAGCAAGAGTATTATTTGATTCAGGAGCTACACATTCCTTTGTGGCACCTTATTTTGTTGCTCAGATGGGTAGGAACGTGGAGCCTTTAGACTTTCCCATTGTTATAGCTACACCAGTAGGAGACCCCATTGAAGTTACTCAAGATGTAAGGTAGTGTTCTATAGACATTGACGGGTACCTCTCTTACGCCAATTTGGTGGTGTTGGACATTTTGAGCTTCGATGTTATTTTGGGAATGGATTGTCTAGCTAAGCACCATGTGGTACTTGATTGTATGGAGAAGACCGTGACCTTGCATGTTTCCGATAGACCGGTAAAAGTTTATCAGAGAGATAGGACGATGGTGCCTCACAATTTGATATCGGCTATTCAAGCATTCAAGTTACTTCAGAAGAAGAATATGGGCTATTTAGCTTTTATAACGGATAGTAGAGCGGAGAGTAAAAGACTTGAGCAGATTCCGGTGGTGAAGGAGTATCCTGATGTGTTTCCAGACGAGTTGTCAGGATTACCACGAGGTAGGGAGATTGAGTTTTGTATAGATGTCTTGCCAGAAACGCAATCTATATCGATCCCTCCATATAGAATGGCTCTTGCAGAACTCAAAGAGTTGAAGGCGCAGTTACAAGAGTTGTTAGACAAGGGCTTTATTCACCCCAGTATATCTCTGTAGGGTGCTCCAGTGTTGTTTGTGAGAAATAAGGATAGGACACTGAGATTGTGTATAGATTATCGACAGTTGAATAAGGTAACGATCAAGAATAAATACCCACTGCCAAGGATCGATGACCTATTCGATCAGTTGCAGGGACCGCAGTGTTTCTCAAAAATTGACTTGCGTTCGGGTTATCATCAGTTGAATATTAGGGAGAGTGATGTCCCGAAGACGGCTTTCCGAACCAGATATGGACATTACGAGTTCTTAGTAATATCTTTTGGTCTGACCAATGCTTATTCAACGTTTATGGATTTAATGAACATGGTGTTCAGACCTTTTCTACACCGGTTCGTGATAGTTTTTATTGATGATATTATGGTGTATTCGCGTAGTGAGTAGGAGCATGTGGAGCATTTGCATCAGGTGTTGCAGATACTGAGAGAACAAAAGTTATACGCTAAGTTCTCGAAGTGTGATTTTTGGTTAAGTAATGTGGTATTTTTGGGGCACGTGGTGTCTAAAGAAGGGATTGGAGTAGACTCTCAGAAGATAGAAGCTATCCAGAGTTGGCATCGACCAAAAAACGTAACGGAGATTCGTAGCTTTTTGAGATTAGCTGGGTATTATAGAATATTTGTAGAGAAATTCTCCAGATTAGCTACTCCATTAACGCGGCTAACTCAGAAGAATGTGAAGTTTGAGTTGTCTGATGCCTGTGAAAAGAGTTTTTAGGAACTTAAGTGTCGATTGACTACTGCCAATATTCTTGCTTTGCCTATGGGATCAAGAGGATTTGCAGTATATTGTGACTCTTCCAGAGTGGGTCTGGGTTGTGTATTGATGCAGAAAGGGAAGGTAATTGCTTATGCCTATAGGCAATTGAAGCCTTATGAGAAAAATTACCTCACTCATGATTTAGAGATGGTTGTAATAATTTTTGCTCTGAAGATATGGCAGCATTATTTGTACGGTGAAAAGTTTGAGATTTTCATCGATCATAAAAGTCTCAAGTATATCCAGAGTCAGAAAGAGCTTAATCTGAGGCACAGAAAATGGCTGGAGTTGTTAAAAGACTATGATTGCTCTATTCAGTATCATCTGGGCAGAGCTAATGTTGTTGCAGATTCCTTGAGCAGAAAGTCAATGGGAAGTTTAGCTCACTTACCAGTGGAGAGGTGGCGCTCAGTTAAACAGGTGCAAAGTTCCTTGCTGGATGGAGTAAATCTTCAGGTGACAGCTCAAGAAGGGTTGTTGGCTCATATTCAAGTTAATTCCACTCTTGTTGATGAAATCAGAGTTGCACAGGAAACAAATCCTGAGGTGCAGAAGATTAGATGTCGGTTACAGCAAGGCACAGAGGATGAATATCATATAGATATTGAAGGCCTCGTAAGAAAGCAGGATAGAATTCTTGTGCCTTTAGTTCCATAGTTGAGACGCTCGATATTGGAGAAGGCCCATACTTCATCTTACACCATGCATCATGGGACTACCAAGATGTATCACGATTTTAAGAATCTGTATTGGTGGGATGACATGAAGAAAGATATAACTGAATTTGTTACCAGGTGTCTCACTTGTCAATAGGTTAAGATTGAACACCAGAGACCGGCAGGAAAGTTACAGAGTTTGGAGATTCCAGAGTGGAAATATGAGAGGATTACCATGGATTTTGTTGTGGGGCTCCCGCATACCTCAAAGGGTTGTGATTCTATTTGGGTGATTGTAGATATATTAACGAAATCAGCTCATTTTCTTCCAGTGAAGACTAGTTTTACAGCAGCTCAGTATGCCAAACTGTACCTAGATGAGATAGTGTCATTGCATGGAGTGCCTATTTCTATTGTCTCATATCGATTTTCTCAGTTTACCTCTAAGTTTTGGCAGTCATTTCAGGAGGCTTTGGGTTCACAGTTGCGCTTTAGCACAACCTTTCACCCACAGACCGATGGTCAGTCGGAATGCACCATACAGACTTTAGAAGACATGTTACGAGCCTGCGTGATTGACTTTGACGGCAGTTGGGATCAGTACTTGCCCCCCATAGAGTTCGCCTATAATAACAGTTATCAAGCGAATATTCAGATGGCACCGTTCGAGGCATTGTATGGATGGAAGTGTAGATCACCAGTGGGATGGTTTGAAGTCGGAGAACAAAAACTACTAGGCCCATATTTGGTACAATATGAAAAAGTAAAGTTGATCAGAGAGAGATTGAATACAGCTCAGAGTCGTCAGAAGAGCTACGCATATTATCAGATGAAGGATTTGGAGTTTCAGGTGGGGGATTTTACATTCCTTAAAGTATCTCATTTTAAAGGAGTCATGAGGTTCGGTAAGAAGGGTAAACTTAGCCCCAGATTTATCGGACCGTTCGAGATACTTCAGAGAGTTGGAGGAAGAGCTTATGAATTGGCGCTTCCACCTAGTATGGACATGATACATCCAGTTTTTCATGTATCTATGTTACGAAAGTACTTGCAAGATGAATCTCATGTGTTGGAGCCTCAATCAATTGATATCCATCAAGATCTGTCTTATTCAGAACAACCGGTAGCTATTGTGGGTAGAGAGGTAAAGAACCTACGGTCTCGATGGATTCCTTCAGTCAAGGTGATTTGGCAACATCACAAAGGTCAAGAAGCTACATGGGAACCAGAAGAAGTTATAAGAGAGCAATATCCCCAACTCTTCGCGGATGAAGGTACGTTTGATATCCTTTAAGCATTTTTGATTCGATGACGAATCATTTTTAGGGGAGAATTTGTAACGACCCCAATTTTTTAGTTCATGTTTTAAAATTTTTCCTTTCCCGAGTTAATAAAATAATTTCCGGATTATTAGAAATAATAAATACCTGCCATAATCAAACCCAAATTTCCTTCTTTTATTATTTGAGCCCAATAAGAAATAAAAGAATTAGAAAAGAAAGGAAAAGAGAAAAGCCCAAGCCCAAGAATTCATTAAACTAGAGAGAAGAGAACCAAGGCCAAATTAAATAAAACTTCCACCATTTTCTAGAATTTATTTAATTATGGAAATAAAGAATAAAATAAAAAGGAAAAGAAAGAAAGACATTTTTTTCTTCTTTCTTTCTTGCTTCTGTCGTGGGCGTTGAAGATAAGAAGATGGAAATGTTTGCAATTCTCTTGCCAATAACTTGAAACTAATCTAAGTAATTCACTCAATTTTTTTTAAGGAAGAAATATTGAATCAAGGATCATTATTTGAGAGGATGAAGCTTGAATCAAGGTAAGGGTTTACAACCCACATTTTAAAGATTTGAAATTTGAGTGTTGAGTGATTGTGGAGTGTTGGTGACTTGAAAATGATGGAGTTTGGGTAGTTTCGTGTTGGTGAAATAGGTGTTTGAGTAGTTTTGGGTTTGCCATTCAAGTTTGATAATTTGATTTGGGTGATGAGGATTAAATATGTTTAATGATTAAAAGTGTGTTATAATGTTGAATTAGATAATATATTAGCTTGTAAATGTAGTAGTTGATTGGGTTTGTGAAGGATTTGAACTTTGGGGAACCTGCTGTGTGAGGCAGAATCTGCCCAGAAAAGTAGTCGCGCGTAACGACGCGCATCTCATGCTGCGTCGCGACGCGACGTGCAAAACCAGAAAAATTTTCCGAAAATGAGACGTGTAGCCTAAAGTCTGGGTGTTATTTTGCGATTCGTTTGAAGGATAGAAAGGTTCAATGATATAATTCAATAGAACTAAAGGACCTTATGTGATTATGGATCGTATTTTATAACTTTTAATTATAACCCCGTATTTCTTTCTTTATAGATACTCATCAGGAACCACGCTCGCCCCAGTGACGTAAAGAAGGCTTAGTCGGACTTCAAATCTGTGAGTGGAGATTTATTTTCTTGCAAAGTGATTTTATAATTGTTGGTTTTAGATTAAGATTTATATAAAACTTACTTTACAAGCTTTAGGGCCTTAGCCTTGTTCAGTTTTCAGATACAAATTACTTGAGGTTTAATTTTAAAGTTTTTAAAGTTTTTCAGCAGTATTCTCATATTTTCGGGGCATGAGGGAAAAACTCACCCTAGTATGTAACTTGATACAGTTGGAATTGACGGACACAGAGGAAATGTGTACATGTAGAGCCAGGATGACGGCATAGGATCGTGGCCTTGGACTCTAGTTCAAAGCTTGGGCGGTAGTATAGATCCGCACCCCCAGTTCTAGTTTGGTGTCTACGCTCAGTTGAGTCATTTTCCTGGGTGTAGGGCACCATCAGTTTCAGAGATGCCCAATTGAGTCGTTTTCCTGGGCATAGAGTACCACCAGTTTTAGAGACGCGGTTGAGTTATTCCTGGACACGCTCAATTGAGTTATTTTCCTGGGCGTAGAGTTTCCATATATATCTTTTCAGAAGTTTTTAGAAAGTGTTTTCAGATAAAAGAAGAACATGTTTTTCAAGACAGTTTTCAGAAAGATTTTTTAGTTTAATTGTTTCTTATTATGTTCTGATCTGTTTTCTTATTTTTGTAGCTCCACTCATTGAGATCCTCTGGACTCACCCCACCACTTCCCAGTTATTTTGCAGGACACTACTTTTGGTGAGCCATGTGCCATTTTTTGAGACCCATTTCGAGGATGGGTGTTACACTGCAGTCACTAGTCGTCGGGTCCATCATCCCAGAGCTATATTCATATAGGATGTAGTCGTCTGTGGAGTCATTTTGAGGTATTATTGACATGAGTGCTTCTGTTGACACTTTGTATTTATCTTAGTCCATTTGTATATATATTTATGCATGAGTTTTCATTCATAATTTTGCATTCTAAATGATTCAAGTATACAGTTTGCACATGTGATTTAATGGATGTTGCATAGCATAGATATATAAGAAAGTGTTCTAGCTCATGAGTTAGAGGCTTAGGTGACAGTGAGATCTGTTGCCTGCCGGTAACATTTTCAAATTGTGGATGTTACATAGATAGTTAGAGGCTTATGGGGTTAATACTGCTATCCCATGCCGGTAACATCTTCCGAGTTGGGGATGTTATAGTGGCTCACATCTTCCTCTGATTTTACAACCAATAAATTCTTGAACGCCCTCTATGGGTCAGAGATATACTTTCCATCCAATTTTCTTATAAATTGACAAACATGGTCTCTTAAAGTCAGATTCCTGAGGTTATATTGTTGTCTTTTATTTTAAAATTATGTATATAAATTACGAATCAGTGTATCAAATCCATTAGGATGAATCTCAATATTGAATGATATATTTTCTAATGACTCCTTACTCAAGTCATCTCTAATGAGTTGAATATTTTCTTCGCTATTATTAGACTTCATTCCTAAAGAACGACAATGAGTGTTGCATGTACAATGTGCGCATGTATAATTAACACCTAATTGTTTAAATCTTTGTTTCCTATCTTATTTGTTTTTCTCCAAACTATGTATGTAAGAGATGAATGAATCAAGAAATTTAAGGACTCATGTTTTAATCACATTTTTAATATAAGGGTTTAAGCTTTTTTTAGGTGGTCAATGTGTCTTGAGCACTTGGATAGCCAATTAAGTTTGATAAAAGATATTATTCGATACTATAATTATCAACTAAGATAATCAAGTGTTATTGGATAACATTGATTATTTACTTTGACCTAATTGGATTAATTCAATAATTACACAAGTGCTTAATTGTAAATTCATAAATTACTCTACCATTTGAGGATGTTTTGGTAATTCCAAATATTTAATTGTAGGTGTTTTTAGCTTGATTTAATTGGATTAAATCAAAGTGGAAGACATGTAAATAATCCATTAATTAAGCTTTGTCTTAATTTAATTGGATTAAATCAAAATGGTAGACAAAGGTGATTAGTCACACCTAATTATACATATTTGGATAAATTAGATTAAGCCCACATAAAAGTTTATTAGAACTTTTATTACTTAAAAATTGCCTATGTTTTGCTATAAATAGCAAGTTTGAGCAAGATTTTAACTAAGCTTGTGAAAACTAAATACAAGTAATCCTTGGAGAAATTAGCCTAAGTTAGAGAAGAATTTTCAGAAGCTTTGGAAGTTCTCTACAACATTTCATATAGAAGAAATCAAGAGTATATCTTGGAGTGAAGCTTGCTAGCATTGGAATCAAGATTGAAACTTGGAGTCAAGCTTGCAAACCTTGGAAGTTCTCCAACCATTTCAACAAAGGATAATGAGATTTGATATTTGTATCAAGCTTACTAGGCAATGTTTGATATTCTCCTAAGCTATGTTCTTGATTAGTGAGTTTTCATTAGTGAGACATATAGTGATGAATTATATATTGGATGCATGATTACATAGCTTAAATTTGAAATAAGGCTAATGAATTATGTTTGGATGCTTTGGAAGTATAAACATAATATGCTTGTAATTAGGTCAAATATGTTCATATCGGACATGGAAAAATTAATAAGAGTTTGCAACTCTAGATTAAAGCTTAGAGCTATGGCTACCATTCTAGAATCACTTGATCACCTTTGGGTGAACTAGAATTATTCATGAGACATTTCATAGTGGGATTCTAAATGGTTTGTATTTTTATTCAAACAAATACATATATGTATTTAGAATATATGTATGTTAGTTGTGGTTGGTTTTGAAGTTAAAATTGATTTTAAGGTGTATTGAAATGATAGGAGAAAATTGGAAGTGTTTAGGATTGATTTGAATGTTGAAATTGCTCACTGCCTATGGGAGAGTCGCGACACTGACCTTTCAGCATCGCGACACTGAGCATCAGACATCCAGACATCGCAACTCTCACCTTTACGCATCGTGACTCCGGGACAATGAGCTATCACATATTACTCTCGCAAATTTGGGCATCACGACTCCCAATCCTCTGCGTCACGACACCGAGAGCTGATGAACACTAAAACTTCATTCATTCTGGAGTTTCTAGACTTTGATCTGGTCCCATTTTTTCTTACGAACTCGTATCGAAATGTAGATTTCATTAAAATATTTTAAAATTCATCTATCCCTGATATCCTTGGGTTATACCCACTTCTACTGCTCGGGATACCGATCCGACCCTAGGGGTTCCAAAACAGCCCCAACACCTAGTTCCTCAAAATTTTATTCCTCTCCATCATCTTCCAGTACCTGTGCAGAATCAAGTAAAAAATAACTAGGAATACCCGAATCTAATTGCCTACTTGATTCAAGAAAATTACCTGTAGAAATTCATATAGAATTAGATAAACTCTCCTGAATATATTCCTCCGTAATTGGTTCAAGAAAAATAGCTGTAGAAATTCATGCTCTCGTTTTCACTGTCCTCATCGTGTGGTTGTTTTCACATGTTGAAAATATTAAGCTTCAACGTCATATTGCCAAAAGGACAAATTCATGATTCCATTCCTGTAATTTATTAAGGCATTAGCTGTTAATTGAAATGGACGACCAAGTATTACATGAATTGACTTGTAACTGTCTACTATAGGTTATGTTTCCAAGACAATAAAATCCACATGATATATGAATTTATCGACATCTAATAACACATCTTTTATAATTCCTTTCGGTACTTTGGCTGATCTATCAACAAGTAAAATAGTAGTTGAAGTTAGTTTTAACTCGCTAATATTAACTTGTTAGTAAACTGAAAATGAAAGCAAATTAACACTAGCTCCAAGATCAAACAATGCATGTTCAATTTTATGATTTCCAATAATACATAAAATAGTTGGACAACCAGAGTCTTTGTATTTTAATGCATTATTTGTTGAGAGAATGGAACTTACTTGTTCTGTTAGAAAAATTTCTTTCTTACTTGATGTCTTCTTTTAACGGTGTACAAGTCTTTCAGAAATTTCTCGGGAATGGTTCAATTTCTTTGTTTTTAATGCTTGAGGAAAAGGATGTGCATCTGAAAAATCATTATCATCAATGATAGGTAATGATGCATCAACTCATTTCTTACCATCTGAAGCTGAATCTTCACGAGGTTCAATAATAGGTCTTTGGATGACTTTATCGCTGCGAAGAATAATAATAGATTTGACTTGGCCTATGTGTTGACTAGTAAAACTACCTTCGTGAAGGTTTTGGTGACTCTTGGGGTTTGGCTGTGGTTTTGCAGGAAACTTTTCTTTCTTATTAATTGTCAAAACACATGTGATTTTGGAAAAAGTATCTTTCAGATCAATCAATGTTTGCATATTTTGGTTATTGATGGCCTCATATTTCTTAATAAATGCATGCAAGGTATCCTTAAGGGTTTTCCTAGGCGGTGGGACATATTTCTGATGGTTGTGCTTGGTACAATTGAAGTTCCAACCAGAATTAAAGTTCGGATGGCTTCTCCAACCAGAATTATAGGTTTGAGAGTATGGGTTTGGATTTGGTCTCTTGAAGGTGTTTATGGAACAGACTTGTTCATGAAGACATTCTTATAGGGCTGGCAAGGTTAGGTGAACTAGTGTGACATATTCGTTTGAATTACATATTTGACATGTGACTTCTTGAATTGACTTGACATGATCACTTTTCAACATTTCTAATGCCTAAACTGTTTTAGCTAGAGATGCTTAGCAAAAGATCATTTCTAATTCCTTTTTTCTTGTAGTTTCCATCATTCCATGGTTTCTAAGTCATTCTCTATTTATTCTTTCCTCTTCTCTCTTTCTTCACCTTCTCTTTCTTTATTCTTCTTCTTCTTCTTTCCAATGTTTTCTTCTTCTTTTTCCTTTCTAATATTTTTAAAATTGTGAATAGTGTTCCCCTTATATAGTATGGGTTATTTGAAATTTGGAATAATGAAGAAAAGTGTAGAAATGTGGAGAAAGTTTGAGATTTTTCTAGATAGGTTCGCGATATTATTCACCCATATTTTTTACTTACGTTTTTGACCTGTTTTCAGTTTGAATTTGGAAAATGTTTAATACGGAAGTTGTAGATCTTGATCTCAGCTTTTCGGCGATATAAAATTCATAAAAATAAGAGTTCGTATGAGAAGGTTATGGCCCAAATACCATGGGCTGTCCGGAGTAGAACATCGTGGCATCTTATATCATATTCTCATAGAATTTACTGATTTTTCCCAAAGTCATCTCACGAGGGTATATGTTTCCAAAAATAATTTATATTATGTGACACTCGTCCCACAATATAACTGTAGTTGAAGTTCCCGATCGTTACACCATATCCTGACCCTCATGGTATAATCACCTTCAGCAAGGTCCCTCCATGAATCAAGTAGCTGCAAAGAAGAACAAACATGGTTAGTGGCTCCAAAATCAACAATCCATATGGACTTATCATCTTCCACTAATAGAGATTCGATAACAAGTAAATATTATTTACTTCTAGCCTTCTTCTCTTTAAGCTCAACAACGTATTTAGGACTGTTCCATTTCCAATGCTCATCCTTATTACAGTGGAAACACTTTCATTTGGGCTTGACATCCTTTAAGCTTTTCTTGTTATTCTTCACTGGCTTTGCCTTAGCCTCCTAGTGTCTTTCTTCTTGTTCTTGGCATATTTAGAAGAATCGGTAACATTTGCCACTCCATTGGGCTTACGAGGATCCACCAGCATGGACTCGTAATGGGTGAGCTCATTTAGTAGTTGAGTCAAAGTAAAAGACGACTTGTTCATAGCATAGTTGCTTTTAAACTACTGGAAACTCTTCAGAAGAGTTTCCATGATCATGGTCACTTGGTTTCACTCGTCAATATGAGCTCCATTAGTTTCAACCGTATTGAGATAGGTCATCATCTTCAAGACGTTCTCTCGGACTGATGTCTCTTCCTTCATCCTAGCGGTCATCACTGAGACCATGGCCTCATGACGCTGCAGCTCCGAAGGTTGCTCGAACATGCCCTGCAATGACTCTATCATCAAATATGCTATATCCATAGGCTCATTCTTTGCACCAAGAACCTCAGACATCCCTGCTAGCAAGTAACAATAGGCTTTCTCATTAACTGCGACCCATTTCTGATAGGCATCGCGCACAGCTTGGCCAGAGTTTCTGGCTGGATCAGGAGGACACTCCTTCATAATGAAAAACTTAAGGTCTTCACAGACTAGAATGACGTTCATGTTACTTTTCCATTTTACATAATTCTCTCCCGTCAATTTTTCATTATAGAGAATATCAATTTTTGGAGAAACCATGGCTGAAATAAAATAAATTAAACAAGAATTTAAAATATATATTCATCGCATATTAAAATTATCAAACATTTAGGCATAAAGTTAAATATGATGCATGTATAATGAATTAGAAACCTAAGAGAATTACTATGCCACAAAATTCTATCATCCCACAAATAAGTGCCGCCATAGGGTCAAGTATTTGCATGATAGATCTATAAAATCTCATTTGATTAATATACACGGGAATAACTCTTATTCCTGTATTAACCAACCACCGTTTGATTTTATCAATGAATTTTGATTAATATTTAATCATTCCTTCGTGAGTGTAACTCGTCGTTTCGAAACCCTTGGACTTAACTAGTGAAGTTCCGCTGTAAGGTAGGTCAGTTCACCAGATACATCTAGAGTTTCTATCTTCTCAGAATCCAAATTTAATGTTGACCCAAAATGGACATCATCCGTAGGGGGACGAAAATAAAACCGTCTCGAGGCGCCTTTTGAATCTTACGTTTTTGGACTAACAACATAGATCGTGGTATATATTTTCGTATATTCCTCTCCCACTCACTATTTTAAATTTAAGGTTTCTATTTAAAATATCTAATATTTTAAATCTAGTGTCTATAAATTTACGCGCGGCTAAAACATAACTTTCCTTTACACTAGTGCATGATTAGTGATCTTACCAATTTTAACTCTTAAAATTTTAATTCACTAATCTCCATTAGTCTCAACTAATAATTCTACTCAATTAAACTAATTTAATTAAGTTAGGTTTAATGATCTAATTTATTTTAACTCTTAAAATATTAGTTCACTAACAAATTTAAAATTTAAAATTCAAAAGTGGATAAAATTTTAATTAAACCATTTAATTAATATAGGCATATTATAAATTCCAACGGTACGTGGAGTTGTATCCCGAGTGTAGACCACATTGCCGTCCATTCGGAATCGACAATGGAATTTACTTCCGGGTTTCCATCCGATTTACCAATGGAATTCACGATGCACTTATAAAGCCCATAATTTTAGAATTTCTAATTTTAAACCATTAAATCAATTAATCTTATTAATTTATTTTCATGCATACCAAATTCCAATTGAACCCTTTCAAATTTCATAAAATCATATTTCATGACTAGAATTTTCATGCATCTAAAACATGTTATGGCATGTGAAAATGCAAGAATAGACACTCTAAGCAATATGATATGTTATTCAAACATTTCGAATTAAATATACATATAACATAAAAATAAATTTTACATTGACCGAGCTCTTATTTTTTTCTATACTAATCTAATTAGTACAAAAATTTCAAGGCATCCATTGGTCATCAAATTTTACTCCATGCTTTGGTGTCGATCTCTTTGTGATATTGGTACTCCAAATTATAAAGAATGAAACTTTTACATAAGAAATAAAATATACAACACTGGTAAAATTGACCTTATAGCCTTACATTCCCAAAACCAAAAACAACATAAAAATAAGAACTGAAAATTTTTCGATCAACGCAAAAAATATTTATCACATGAATCAACAATAAACATTCATCACATGAATATTAATATGTGCCTACTCATCTCAACATACATATAATAGCGCAATATAAAATTTTAACAATAAACTAATTGTTCTCTGCGAATTTTTCACTGTTACTTAATGAAAATTCGTTTGCCATATCCTGTAAGCAATTTACCTATGAATCCCAAAAGAAATTCTCAGTCGAGATGAGAAAAATAGCGCTGCAAGAAAAATATATTACGTACGTGTTTCAAGTCTCAGCTATTTGTCATATCCTGTAGCCAAATAGTGCTTTAAGCAATTACATACGTGTTTCAAGTCTCAGTTATTATTCAGATGCTGTTTTTACTTTTGATTGACAGGGTGAAGAGGAAGCAGCAATCAATATTCACCTTGAGGATTTTCAATTGCATAATAATTTCGATCAACGTTGATGCATCCACCAGCTCAGCAGCATGTTTGTTTTTTAAAAAATAGATATCAATTGTTTGATAACAGCTCATGGGTCAGCAGATGGATACATAACAAAAAATAAATAAATAAGATATCAGTTATATCAATCAGCAGATGGAAAACATGTTTTGTTTATAAAACTCTCAAGTTTATAATGATTTTATTGTTCTATTGTTGGCTCTTTCAAGTAACAAATTTATGATTTCTTCGTTTCACTATATATATATAATATATATAGAACACAATTTTTGAATCATACAACTTCTTATATCCATCTTACATCTGTTGCACGAATTACTCGGGGAGGTCGTTTTTGGAGGCTCCAAACCCAGTTTCTAAAATATGTAATCCCCTATCCATTAAAAAAAAAACAATAATAATAATAATAATAATAATAATAATAATAATAATAATAATAATAATAATTAGTTTCTTTATAACCATAAGTATTAACTTTTGTTAGATTTTAAAGCTCATATGATACAAGATTTGGGTACTTATGATGTTAAAAGGAACAATATATATTTCATACAAGATAAAAATATAAAAACATAGGAACTAATGGAATATTGTTAGTAAATTTCTATACAAAACTCATGATATAATTATATTTTATTTAAAAAAAAATACAAATATTTATAGGAGCAATAGTAAAATGTTCAAGGTAATGATCTTTTTTGTATATCAAAAATATTATTCAAAATAACAATATTATATCATTTTTATTTTGCTTATCATTATTTATTAATAAAACAATAGGACAATACATAAATAAGCATTAGAAATAGGCATAAAAAGCCTAGTTAAGGATAAATCTCAATGAGAGATCTTAAACTTATTATGGGGGTGATTTTATAATGACTAAAACCAGCATCCACAACAAACTTGGCCCATTCATTTTCATTTCACTTTGCTCCCCTTAGTACAAGGGTGAGGGTAACACAAGTTTTAATCTCGTTCTCCTGATTTCTCCCCCTGTGACATTATCAAAAAGGATGAAGAAGGAAAAAATTAAGTTCTATGAGATGCCAACCATTATATGTGCATAAAACATATCAAAAAGTTTAAAAGCATGCACACTTAGTATTTTTCATAAAATTTTCTCATTTTGCCAAACAATGTGAAATTCATGTAAGGATCATCAAAATCATCCAAGTAAAGTCAATATTCATGCATTTCATTTTCAACCAATAAGAATTAATGGCAAGGCATTTTGAATGTTAAACATTCAAATGGATCACATATATGATAAATGACAATAAGACATATGTGATACCAATTGGTATTCAATGAGATTAATAATATGATTAAGCATAAGATGTGTTGGATTTTTACGCTGCGGAAATTTGGTTCGATGTAACACCCGGTCAGAGGCAGGATGGTACCGGCAGGAGACATGATTGACCCATCTCCATAAACCTCTAAATTTACGAAAATCCGACATGATGTATCCTAAAACCAAACAACTTAGATCTCAGTCCCTCATCAAAATGAACCTGAAATAAACATTATATATTATAACGGACCTAAGGTCCACACCAACACATCAAAATCAACACCTAAGGGATTCATGCCCATATCATCTATCAACACTCAAGGGCTCTATGCCCACCACTGTGGGGTTTTATAGGGAATATCTGGTAACGTAGCGGAACGTGGAAAATCGAAATTTTCCGATTTCAATAATTTTTCTTGGATCAATTAAATAAACTTATTTATTAATTACCCAATACTTAAAAACTGAAATTTAACTCAAGAAATCATATTTCTTGAAAATTACCGTTTTACCCATAAACTTTGCATTTTGTTCATTTTAGTCCTCAATTTGTCAAATATAATTTTTGATGATTCCAAATCAGTTCTAAAATGATTTCCAACATGTTCAACACATCAAAATATAATTTACAACAAAATCTCCAAAATTAACATAATTGCTGAACAACCCAAGATTTTTCAGGTTTTGTAATTTGGTCCATTTTTTGTTCAAAACAAGTCAAGATCAAATCCAATCAATCCCAAATTTAATATACGTCATATATACATCATATTTCATCATATATATGAAAAGTTCCAAATTTGGAAAGGGTTAAGAACCCTAATTTTATAATTTCTTCAAATTCATAAATTACACCAAATTAATTAAATCCAACACTTTAATTCAATCTTTACTACACCAAACAAGTCTCACCACCATGAAACAACTCAAGAACAATTTTAGGTCATCAATGAGTGGCTTAGCAACCCTAGAATGGTAACATTATTTTACTTTTAAAAAGTGAGCTATTGAAACCATTTCAAGCTTACTTTATTCATCAAACATGCAAGCACCTTTCAAACAAGTTCCAACCATTTAATTACAAACTAAAAGAGTAGAGACAACATCCTAGCAGCACATGTTGAAGCTAAGCATGATAGAAATAATTTCTTAGTTGAAAAGTTTAAGAAAAACTTACAAAATCCAAGTATTTTCAAGCTTTTTCTTCTTGTTCTTCAACTTTGCCCTCAACTTTCTTTGTAATATTTTTGGTAACTTGTTATATTATTTAACAAATGAAAAAACAAAACCCTTTTGTTTAACACCACTTGGCCGAAACTTTAAAGAAAAAATATCATGATATTTTTCAATTTTTGTTTCAATTAATTAAATACAAAATGAAATACAAATTTTTGGTATTTCATCATTAAACCATTTAATGCATATAACCAAGTGTTACCAATTATCTAAGGTTATTTGCTTACTTTAATAAAGTAAATTGTGACTTAGATATTTTGTTACTTTAATTAATTTAACAATATAACATTTATATAATTAAATAATTGAATACAAATATCTTAATATATGTATATATTTACATTAAATAATCAAAATACATATATCAATCATATATGTCAAAAATTACAATTTGACACATTTATTAATGTGTATTTAATAAAATAAAATATTAAATACAAATACACATTGATTAAGAAAATGACCATTACGTCCATTTACATGTATTTTTTGACATTAAACGACTTATAAATAATCAGTATTATTAATAAAATTTACCTTAGTGCTCCATGAGTATATTTCACTAGTGAGACTCTTTAGGTTAAGACATATCTGTCATGAAATCCAATTTCGTGTCCATAATCTACCCACCCGTAAATTATGACTAACATAGATAAACTCTTTAAACCATACAGGTCGAGGTCATGGCATATGTATAATCCCTCCGTCAATGGTATCCGAATTATTCCAGAGATATAGATATAAATGTCAAATATATATAGATATAATCACGTCGACATTTCTATTAGCAATCTCTCAATAACACTTAAAACTGATTTCTACAGTATACCTCGGGCCCATGGATTTAGCATATTGCTAATTCCATATTGAATACCTATGCTCTGTACACAGAACTAATGGATATTTTCTTGATATACACAAAATATCATGAGCATCAGTCCACACCCAATGAACAAACGGAGGTCTGATCTAAATAGATCGATGACATAACTGCCATCTAAGTGTGGAGGATAACTCATATATCCACAGTGGTATCTCAATTCAAAGACTCATTATGCTCACTCAACCCGAGAAGATTCCAATATATGACATATACCAGACTCAACGGGTTTACTTTACTGACCAAGTAGTGTAAACCTTGACCACGAACTGTCTAAGAATGACAACGTCATGATACAACTCAATGTCAGTTGTGACGTTTTTGCAACAATATCATAACTAATGATTCTAAGATCTGTTATGTATTTACCATAAATAAAGAGATATTATATGATATAAACTGTTTATTTTATTCATAATAAAATATTACATTAGTATTTACAAGGAAATACTGACCAGTGCATTCACACGCGTATAACGCAAGCGCACGTATCGTTCAAAAATATCAATCCCACGAGGACTTAATTCCTACTGTTGTTATTAATTATTGATACTATTTATTTACAGGTATCTAATTGTAGGGAGAAATGAATTGATTATTTTTGGTTGGTTGAATGTGGATTTGAGAATTAAAATAAAAATAGACTCAAAAGAAAACACTAAGGAAAATAAAAGAAAGGACTCAAAGATCTAGGGTTATGACTCCACACAATATTATTAAAAAGATGAATTGATTCTCTTATATATGTGTAATAAATTAATTTGCTAACCTGGAACACGAAGATATGCAAAAGCCTCTTCCGATTGTCCGACGCAAATACCCAGTATAACCCAATTGAACCATATTCCTATGTCAACCGAATTACCTGGATTCATTAAGGTCAAGTTCCAATTATGGCTACCCACGCCCGACAGGTATATTCCTATCCTGTAAGATAATCTATTAAAGGATTATCTATCCTCAAGGAAGATCGTGCGCTATTGAATCTAAGGCTGAAACCTAAAATCCCTATGTCTAGTTTATTTTAAGTTTACCATATCAATCTTATTGGTGATCAGACAACAAGAAACATTAAGCTTAAGACTCAATAAACAAACTAAAGAATTACTCATAAAAAGAAAATCAATTATTAAGTGTGGATATTGTGTTTCATCACTTCCCTAGAATAAAAATAAAATGATGGGGTTAGAGGATCCACATTTAATATTTCTTATCTAGGAATCTCACTTATTATAATATATAAATTATTTTCTGTTCTGCTTTCTCAGGAATTAATAATGTTAAACAATTAAAACCAGCCATATAGGCGGTAATCCATTTAATCCAACTACACCAGCCATATAGGCGGTAATTATCTGTCACATAAAGACCAGTCATAGAGGCGGTAAAGTAATTTATATTTAACCCGACCATATAGGCGGTAATAAAGTCTGACATTAATTAATCCAGTTAAATTATAATTTATAAATTATAATTAAGTGAGATTTACCTAGATAATTATATTATATATTTCACCTTTTACCCCATCAGAAATTTAACTACAAACCATAAAAGTAAATAAAATGTTGTAATAAAAACTAAAAATAAAAATACATTATTTAAATATTATAATAATTTACAAAAATAGATGCAATCCTCTTAAAACATGGAAAAACTCCCAAGGAAAGCACACCAAATGGAGTGGTGAAGGCCTCAATTTATAGGCAATTTCTGGGGCCGGCGTCGCGACGCCAAACCTCCCAGCGTCGCGATGCTGGAAAGTGTTTACGGTCAACGCGATTTGACCCCACAGATTCTATCGGCACAATCCGGTGATGACACGTGGCACCCGCTGAAACGGTGCAATGGAAGGTTGACACGTGGCGTGTGGTGATTGCTGAACTTTCGGTCCAATGAGAAGGCGACACGTGGTAGAATATGATTCGCCGATGATTTGGTCCAATGAGGGCTTGACATGTGGCACGCACTATGTTTGGTCGAATGGAATTGTGACACGTGGCACTCGGCGCATTTTTAGCAAGGTCGGCGTATGTTAGCAAGATCCGGCGCACGTTAGCAAGTCCAATTTCTCAGATTCTGACACGTGTCCCTCGGCGCACATTAGGCGTCGCGATGCTGAAGGTCTTGGCGTCACGACGTTAGAAATTACGAAAATGCCCCTTTTGTCATTTTTTCTCTATCTTGGCCCCAAATTGCTTCCAATGCTTTCCCAATTTTATTTATCTGTAAAATAACACAAAACACATCAAAATATTCACAAAACCCGAGAAACTATACAAAATATTAGGTTAAATGAGTGAGAAATAGTGATATAAATACCACTCATCAAATATATAATAAAATTGGCGCTCTGAGCACTAACACTAACAACTACATCATAAACAATCAAAACATTTACTTAATATATATACAAACAGTGTGCTCAGCACGAAAAATAAAACAATAACCAAATATCCTAAAATTTCTTAA